>CAUYSK010088647.1:0-14300 GCA_963575035.1 Avahi laniger | reverse complement strand
GTTCACGCTAGTCTAGTAAAGCTACTTTGTAATGTGTCCGTAAATGCCAAGTTTCAATAGAAAATTGACTTTCTTCTACCATTGTTTAATCCAAGTAAATAAGTTAAATTAAAACCCTCTACTGGCCGGGCGTGGTGGCTCACGCCTGTAATCCTAGCTCTCTGGGAGGCCCAGGTGGGCGGATTGTTTGAGCTCAGGAGTTCGAAACCAGCCTGAGCGAGACCCCGTCTCTACTAAAAATAGAAAGAAATTAATTGGACAACTAAAAATATATAGAAAAAATTAGCCGGGCATGGTGGCGCATGCCTGTGGTCCCAGCTACTCGGCAGGCTGAGGCAGGAGGATCGCTTGAGCCCAGGAGTTTGAGGTTGCTGTGGGCTAGGCTGACGCCACGGCACTCACTCTAGCTAGGGCAACAAAGTGAGACTCTGTCTCAAAAAAAAAAAAAAAACCCTCTACTGAGTGTAATAAATGTATTTCAAGGGATATATTTCAGCTAAATTATTGTGATCTTTGAATCCCCTTTCTCTCCCATTATCCTCTAGACTAGGTAGGGGTCAGGCAAATTCACCTGTAGGTGACGCCAGTTGGCCTGTTTTGTAAATAAAATTTTGGAACCTAGTGACAGCATTCTTTTACCTTCAATGGTGGTACAGTCCACTAGTTGTCACAGAAACCTGATGGCCCTAAAACCTAAAATATTTATTATCTGGCCCTTTAATAAAGTTTGCCAACCTCTGCCCTAGACTGTTTAGACAAGAACTCTGGCTAGAGTATTCACAGTTAAATCTGCAAAGCTAGCACAGTGCCTGGCACACAGAACAGTAAAGGGTTTCTTAATTACTCAAAGTGTCAGGCTTATTTCGGATACATCCTGTAATGAATGACAGACTCATTTCATAGAAGATGGCCTGGATTTAAAGTGAGTGAAATTCTAACACAAACTTTTTATTACATCAACAGTGTCACAGTATTCTTGTACAATGAGGCACTTGTGATTTCGCTTTGGTTAGCTTTTTTTAGTGGATGGGGAGGATGCTGGGCTAAGAAAAATCTGGAACCACACCAATACTGTAAGACAAATTTAATGCAAATTTTCTTGTACTGAGACTACTAGTAAAAGTTTCTTAGTAAAAAGACAGGGTAGTAAGACACAAAACAAACAAAGAAAGATGAGAGTAGGTGAAAAGAATGATTGTAGCCCAGGATATATAAATTTCAGTTTTCTGAGCCCTCTCCAGAACCACTCACAACAACCCACTGTTCCGGAAAGATTAAATTCGTTACTGGCAAAGCAGAGATACAGAACAAGGTGACTTTTATGCTCAACTTAGTGTTCTTGTAATTATAATTTGATAATACCAATAAAATTTCTGAAAATTAAATATAAATGATTAAATCACCAGGTATGAGTTCTGTTTCAGTAAATCATTACGTTCTCAAAAAACTAGAAATAGAACTACCACATGATCCAGCAATCCAGCCACTGGGTATTTGTCCAAGGGAAAAGAAATCAGTATACCAAAGGGATACCTGCACTTCCATATTTATTGAGCACTATTCATAATTGCAAAGATATGCAATCAACCTAAATTTTCATCGATGGACAAAGGGACAAGGAAAATGTGGTATATATACATAATGGAATACTATTCAGTCATAAAAAAAAGAATGAAATCATGTCATTTGCAGCAACATGGATGGAACCGGCAGTCATTATATTAAGTGAAATACGCCAGGCACAGAAAGACAAATATCTCATGTTCTCACTCATATGTGGGAGCTAAAAATGTCAATCTCATGGAGGTAGAAAGTGGAATGACAGACACCAGAGGCTGGGAAGGGTGTGTGGGAGTCGGGGGATAAGGAAAGATTGACTAATGGGTAAAAACATATAGTCAGATAGAAGGAATAAGTTCTAATATTCAACAGCAGAATAGGATAACTATAGTTAACAAAAATGTGTTGTATATTTGCAAGTAGCTAGAAGAGAGAACTTGAAATGTTCCTAACACGAAGAAATGATAAATACCAAAATACCCAGGCTTGATCATTACAGTTTATGCCTGAAACAATATATTACATGTACCCCAGAAATATGTACAAATATTATGTATCAATTAAAGTATAAAAATATCAAAAACAAAAATGGTCTATATAAAACCCACCATTTTTCTCCCCCAAATTATCATATCATTTTACATTTTCCTCATCCTCGTGCGCTGTGAATACATCCATTGTAACTCATGCTTTGATATGTAAATACATGAGTGTCAATAGACAACCTCCCTTCAACTAAAACCTAAATTTAGAAATCTAAATCAAAAGAAATGAAAAGATTATTCACATTATGAATTAATTTTTTACTTTGCAAAGATTTCAAAGTATAAGGTCTCTCAGGAAAAATTTTATCTATTCCCTTTGAGAAATTTACTTACTGTATAAAATGAGTCTTAGAGATTATCAAGTGGGTGTCCCTTTCCTTTCTTTCTTTCTTTTTTTTTTTTTTTTTTTGAGACAGGGTCTTGATCTGTTGCCCAGGCTAGAGTACAGTGGCATCATCATAGCTCACTACAACCTCCAACTCCTAAGCTCAAGTGATCCTATTGCCTCAGCCTCCCAAGTAGCTGGGAAAACAGGCATGCCCTACCATGCCTGGCTAATTTTTCTATTTTTTGTAGAGTTGGAGTCTTGCCATGTTGCTCAAGCTGGCCTCAAACTCATGGCCTCAAGCAATCCTCCCACCTCAGCCTTCCTTCTATCTTGTTTGTTAATATACCCCATTTATAACACTATGTATTGCCATTTGGGTCTCTCTTGGGCAGTTTTTATATTGTGTGCTCATTCATGCCTAGCTGTTTTTACCGCATTCTTTTAAAAACCCATATCTAAAAATGTAAGCTTCAAATGTATTAAAGCTTAATCTTCATGGATTAGCAGCGTAGATCAGCTATAGGGCTATAGAGGATATTATCTTTAAAGGACCAGAAATACAAATAAAATTGACAAATTCACTTCAGTAAAAAAATTGCTATAATCTATTATAATTTGATTTTAAAAAATCCTTGTGAGCAGAGACCTAATCTTGAATTTATCTTTGGATTCCCAATGCCAGCACGGTCCCTGGCACACTGTAAGAGCCGAGTGCCTACGAAATCGATGAGTCAAGTTCGACTCCCTCTCTGAACTCTGCCAGGATGTTAGATCATTAGAACACTCTGTGCTATGGATGACAATCGACAGTGACCGAAACAGGCAGAAAAGCAGGACTAGGTATAAAGAGAAGCAGAAACCTCCATAGTCGGGAGGTGGTGGATAATGATTTATAGAGAAAATAATAATACATCTTACACTTGTATTTTTATGATTTTCAAAGTACTTTTGCAAGATTCCTATCTCATTTACTCCTCACTATTCCCCTGTGAAGTATTAGATTATTTAATATAGAAACCCCATAATTCAAACAGAAAAATTAAAGAAATGCAACACTTTTACCATAAAGCATTATGAGCTGCTTAAAGAGAAAAATTATAATCAGTTTAACTTTTCCCGCGAGTGAAAGGTTATTCTTATTATGTAATCAGATAAATGCCTAGGTTAATATTCACGAATTGACTATTTTCCAGGAAAAAAATTAAGATTCGCGAAATAAAATAAGCAATTAAACCATGAAATTTTTGATGTGATGAATATACTATCATCTCCCAAATGGCTTCCCCCGAAAGTGGAATTTAAAATGCATGACAGCATATCCCCTCTACTGTATAACCTACACAGTGAAGATGTCCCCAGATCTCAACAAGAAATGGACTGACTCCGTTGAATGTGGCTTCAGACAACACCTCTGACAAACGACTTACCTTGAAAGTCTCCACCACCTCCTTGCATCCTCCTTCCGCACATCCTGCGGAGCATCCGTTACTGCAGTCCTTAAAGAAGAATTAAACCATCGTTAAGTAAACGCAGGTGGGCAACTGGGGCCCGGGGTAACCACCACCACGCACCGCGACACTCACCATGACGCTCCGGTACCCACGCAAGCAGAAAACGGAGGGCCAGACGAGCAGACACCCCGGCCCCGCACGAGCCCCAGGCGAGCGCGTCCCGAGAGCGCGGCCCGTCACGTCCCACCCTGCCGCGGTCGCGGCTGTTTTGTCCCCCGCTGGCTCAGGGAAGACCGGTTAAATTCCAGGTCAGCCCTGCAGAGCCAGGGTTCACCAGCAAGGAACAAGAAGGCGATTGTCTCCGTTGTAGCCCAGAAAATAGTCTAGACTAGGGTTTTAAGCCATTTACAGAAAAATCTCCTGGGCGCGCTCAGCCTCGTGGTCTTGTCAATCACCGGCGCACAATAGCTGCACAAGGGATGGGGACCGGCGTGAACCATTTTCTCCCCGGGCAGGGTCCTCCGCTGCCACACCTTAAGGACAAAACCTCCTGCTCTTATTAGGAAGCAATGTAAAAGATTAAGACACAGGGAAGCCGGACCCATTGGGGAAAAGTGCAGACAAAACCGAAAAACAAAAAAGCCGAATTTGCTAAATAGCTAGGGGAGGGAAGAAGAAAGGGATCCACAGAGACAGAAGACCGCGGTCAGAATATTTTGGGGAGGCGACGGCACGCGGGACGTGACTGCGGGTTCCCGCAGCACAGAGACTCCGCTCCCGCCTCCTCCCCCACGGCGGCTTGCGTGGCTCCCCTGACGTCCCCGCCGGGGCCTCGCCGGGCTCCGGAGCGGGTCACCCATCGGGGTGTCAGACCTGGCCGGCGGGGACCTGGCCGAGGCGGCGTTCGCAGGCCGGGACTTCAGATTTCCGGCAGGGATGCGGGGAGCGGACGCCTCGGTAGAGGCGGGACGGGGCGCCAGGCGGCGGCGAAGGAGGCCGGTGCGGGAAGCCGCAGCAATGCGCCCGGCCCGGCGCCCCGAGTTCCAGTCCTCCCCAGTCCGCAGGCGCCCGCTGCGGCGTACCTGGAGGGCGAGGGCCGCGGCGGCGCGCGGCGAGGTGGCCATGGGCGGGCTGCGGGCGCGCGCGGCTGCGGAGGGACGCGAAAGCGGGCGGCGCGGCACTGGGTGCCACGACCCGGGGCCGCGCGCCAGGGCCAGACGCAGGGAACCACGCAGCCCCTCCAGCATCCCTGGGGGAGGAGCCTCCGACCCTCTGGTCCTAGTCTGTCTGCTGTCGCGAAAACCAAAGCCCTGCCACCTGGTCTCGTGCGGTGGCCCGAGATTGCGCCCTGCGTGCGAGCGCCTTCCCAAGTGCCGCCGCTCAGCTGGCATCCTCATTAACTCAACGCGTAATCTCTGGGAGAGGGGCCGGAAAAGCCCCTCGAGCCAGGCGAAAGGAACCTGGGGGAAATTGCGTTAGGGCGGCTTAGCCACTGACTCCAGATCAAAATGGCAAAAGGCAGTTTCTTCCCGGAGAGTCTGATGGCGAGGATTGGCCTTTGTGCGTCGGCTCTAGTCTGCCACCGACCCCCAATTGCAAACTGAAGGGGAAGAACGTGAATCCGGTTTTCAGATTTCCTTGCGCTACCTAATTTGGAACTCCGGTTGTGGGGCTACCAGGCTCCACATCCCCTAAGAGCTGTTTCTGCCCAAAGATCTCGATGATGCCATTCATCGTTTCCAGGCAAAACAGACCATCGAGAGCTCCCAGTCATACTGTTTTGACAGTTTTCTGATGTAGGCTCCTAACAGCAGTGTTTAGAAAGAGGACTGGGAAAGTGGCCTTGGAAGTACTGCTGGGTTTGAAAATGGAAAAGATTGGAATAGCTATTGTCTCCTCTGCTGTGTTCTCCCTGGGCAACGTCAGCCTAAACTATGAGCCTTCCTGGTTTTTAAATGAATAGGAAGTGGTGACTGGGGCTGACTTGATCTTGGAAAGTGGGGGAGGGCTGTCACTCTGAGTGAAAGCGGTTAAATCCGGTCCGGTTTTAGAATTGATTTCATACAGCCATGCAGACAATATCCTGTAGCTCTAATCTCAACAACTCAGAAAACAACCTTCACTTCTCCCGCCCTCCCTCCCTCCCATTATACAAAAGCCTCTTATGCTGGGGTGGGGTCCCAAGCTCCAAAGACCACAGAGCCCAGGCAGGTCAGGTGCCACCATAAAGTGGTCAGTGTTCCTGCAAACCAGGAGTCTCTTGTTAAAGAAATGTTAAGTCAAATTTAAAATTTCTTTCTTTTTTTTTTTATTTTTTAGTACAGGCTAGGTAAACCCTAGGGCTCCAGTTTGCCACCGGGGATCAAGGCTTAAGAATAAGAAAGCCTTAGGAAGGAAGAGTTATAAACTGCTTGTTTGCATTCAAAAGGCTGGTTGAATCGTTCACACCAGACATCCCATCAAGGCCTGCTGTTTTAAAGACACACACTACACAATCCCAATTTTCTTGCCGTTTTAAATGCTACTTGTAAATCCTTGCTCTTCAGTCAGTCAAAAAAGCATATGTAATACAACGGTGTTATTAAAGAATTAACCATGGTGGCACCTATCCCTTCCCTCACGTTCAGTGCAAAACTTATTGACAGTGCCATCTATATTAATTGCTTCTACTTCCTCCCCTTTCAGGTGATGTCATTTGACTTCTGTCCAATTATTCCACCTACACCAGGTCCCTCATAGCCTTCTTTTGTTCAACCCAATGGTTTTCCTTCTGGTGCATGTTCATGGCTGCACGTCCATGCTGATGACTCCCACATATATATTTTCAGACCACCTCTCCTGAACAGTAGGTACTTGCAGTCAAAAATCTGTGCAACATATCAATTGTGTAGGGGTGCAGGAAATTTCACCCCAAAATATAACTCCTTGGTAGAAAGAACACTTTGAATGAAAGGCCCTTAGAGATCAACAGGCATCAGAAGGAAAGAGCTTTCCCTCTATCTCCATAAAGACTAGAGGGACCCAACAAGTCTTTCCTTTCCCTCCCTGTTATCTCATTATCTATTGCAGGAAAGAAGATCGAGCATGTGACCAGATCTGACCCAACTCATTTTCAAAAAAATGCCTGTCTCTCAGGTTAATTTAATTTCCAAGGAAAATCATTTACAAGTCAATCTGTTCCCTCCCCCATCCATTCATTCTTCAAGTATCTATTACCATCCCACTAGTAACCATTTACAGCCTCTCAACAGAATTACCTATATTCCCCATCTGCCCCACCGCTACCCCCCATGAAGATATAAAGTATTTGGGTCTCACTGCGATATTGGGCACTCTGTCATTCTCCCTGTGCACACAGTAACAATAAAATTTATGTAGCTTTTCTCTTATTAATCGCCTTTATTAGGAGTTGATTTTTCACTGAACGTTCACAGGGCAAAGGGGAAGTTTTCCCCTCCCAAGACTACCATGTGCCAAGCCCTGGGCTAGAAGCTGGGGATATTTTGAGCATATCGCCATCCTGGTATCATGCATTGCCCCCAGCCAGATAGAATCGTGCTGACTGTTTTACAGAGTGTTAACTAATCCCACCAACAAAATGTAAAATTGTAACAAGTGCTGCCTGTGCTTAAGAGCCTCTAATAATAGACAGTAACCCACTTAGAAAAGCCTGAAAAGGCTTTCCAGCAAGTGATCCTTGAGCAGAGATTTGGAGGATTAAAATAAAAGAAATTTACTAAAGGAAGAAGGGATGAAGAGCACCTGAGATGAAAGTAAGTTCCAGGTCAAAAGAACATCTCTGAGGAGGGAAAGAACATGGTGCTTAGAAAGGACCCAAAGTGAGCCAGAGGGGCTGGAGTTGCAGAAGAGGAGGGAATAGGACGTAAAAGCCTGTCATAAAGGTATGAACTAAATCATAGTTTATTTAACTTATTTAATGAAGTTACCAGAGAGATGTTTAAATTTGTTCAAAGAACAGGCACATTTGTAAGTCAGAAATATTGAAATGAATATGCAAATGACACTGGCTTCTACAGTGCCAGAGAGAGGTTAACTGAGTGAACCCTGACCCTCATATCCATTTGCATATCTACATCCAAGAATTATTTTGCATTTCTATCAGTTATCTGTAAAAGAACTCAAGTGCAATGGAACAATCTAAGATACAATGAAAAGGCCCAAGGAATGAGAATCAGATAACCTTAAAGGTTTGCTCTAAACAATGAATTGTTTCCCACTGAAGTATAATTTTTTCCCTGCAGTGGGAAAATATAATTTCTTCATTTAAGAAGTGCTGTTAATAAGCAACAAATGGAATAAACCAGACACATTAGTCACTGTACTTACTTGTCACATTAAAAAGCTTTGCCTTTAACAGTTTTTAATTTAGTTCAACCTGGGGGCAAGAAAAACCACGGAAAGGTTAAGGACGAGGTGAGGACAGGGAAGCCGCGACAGGATTGAAGGGCACTGGCTGCCGTTTGGAGACTGGAGAGGGGCTGGCCGCTAGAAAGGAACGGACTTTCTTTTTTTGGTGGGGTCTCTACGCAGCCCTGGCTAGAGTGCAGTGGTTATTCACAGACATGTGCATAGCTCCCTGCAGCCTCTGACTCCTGGGCTCAAGCCACCCTCCTGCCTCAGCCTCCGGAATACCTAGGACTTCAGGCTCCAGCCACCGCACCCAGCTAGAAATGGAGTTTTGCAGAAGAAATTACTGACCCACATATGAGATGATCCTATTAGACTGAACTGGTGGTTGGTGAAAGAGATGTTAAAAAGCCAGAAGTCAGCAATCTTTACATAGACTGGGTATGAGGGGGGACAGGATGAGAAGAGTAACCAAGGGCTCCTTGGATTCTGACTTGCTCATCTAGTTGGTGATGCTCAGCCATTCTGTGAACTAAAGTAAAATCCTAAGTCACCCCCGCATGACTGAACAGAACCCCTCTCAGCCAAGGGGACCCCAGAGAAACTTTAAAGCTGAGTTCCCAGCCATGACGGGATGACAGGTCAGATATGTCTCATTTTTTTTTTTTTTTTTGAGACAGAGTCTCACTCTTTTGCCTGGGCTAGAGTGAGTGCTGTGGCGTCAGCCTAGCTCACGGCAGCCTCAAACTCATGGGCTCAAGCAATCCCAAGTAGCTGGGACTACAGACATGCGCCATCATGCCCAGCTAATTTTTTTCTGTATATTTTTAGTTGTGCAGCTAATTTCTTTCTATTTTTGGTAGAGACAGGGTCTCACTCTTGCTCAGGCTGGTCTCAAACTCCCGAGCTCAAACGATCCTCCTGCCTCAGCCTCCCAGAGTGTGAGGATTACAGGCGTGAGCCACGGCACCCCAGCCCCAGATACACCTCATTATACCCCCTCCCTTGCTAACAGCCATTAGGCTTTTTTCCTTAAGTGCTAAGCAGAAACCAATCTTGTGATCTATTCCTCCCTATCTGCAGTTTCAGCGCTACAACTAACCAGCATTCTTTGTTAATAAAAGAACCATGAAGTGGTTCTAGCCAGTCTACGGAGCATGTGCAGAGAGGGTTTTCTGCCCTTGTTTCACCTTTCTGACATCAGAGGGCTGCCATTTTTTGAACATGGACCCCATAAAGGGGCATTAAGCTCAGTTGAGCATGCACATGTTTCTTCTTTCATAAATATTCATGACTCCTCCTATAGCTTGTTAAATTTGTATGTTTGGCCACCCACTCAGCACAAATTCCTGTTCCCATCGTCCTTCCTGGGTAGAAGCACGTGTTCCTGGCTTCTGGCCAGGGCTCTGCTTTCTAGCCTGTCTCAATGGCCACCTACAGGTTGCAACCCTTTATGAGAAAATAAAGCTCTCCCTTCCAAATTTATGAACTTCGTCATTTTCTTGAGTTAACAACTAAGAGAAATGAAACACTGAAAGACGGTGTGGTTCGAGGGGACTAGCAGAGGTCTAGTTTGAAGCATATGAGTTTTGAGGTATCTCTAAGATCCTCTGAAGCTCGGAGGAGAGGTCCGGATCAGAATTAGACACCTGATCAATCACTGACATACAGGTGGTGTTGGGACTCAGAAAACAATACCCCAGATTGAAGACCTCTGAAGCAGCCTTAGAAGCCAGAGTATTTCTCTGACCTTTTCCTGTCCTCCTGTCTTTTGGCTACCTTTGTCTCCAAAGGTAGCCATAGAAACTAGAATCCCTCTTTCCCAAGGTGGTCATAGAAACCAGAATCGCTTTTTCTCAAAGCCAGTCATAAAACCTAAAAATATTACTCTAACTTCCCCCCCTCACCTTTTGGGTGTAAAAAACTGGCCATAAAGAAATTATCTACTTGTTTGATTGTAGGTCATAAGACCCCCAGTCTAGAGAGGGTCCTGTCCCATACCCAGAAGGAAGTAATATACATTTAGAGAGACCAAAAAGAATCCAGATAGACAAGACTTCTTGGATTTTCCCACTCGGTCTATTAACATTAGATCATACCCTTTTTGTCTAATTATATTTTTACATGGCTGTCTATACTTTGTTCAACCTAAGTATAAAAATGGACAACTTCTCTTATATCTTTGGGTCTTTATTTTAAAGGCTTCCTGTCACATAAAACTATGATCAAATAAGTTCATATGCCTCTTCTCCTATTAATCTGCCTCTTGTCAGTGATTTTCACTGAACCTTCAGAAGGGGAAGGGGAAGTTTTCCCTTGGCCCTGACAGTGTTAACTGAAGTTATGGGTGTAAATGAGAATTGCTGTACCTCAGTTTTCTCATCTGTAAAATGCGACAATAGCAACAACTTCATTTTGCTGATTGGGATAGATGAACATAACATACATAACATATGTATATTAGAACCACACCCAATATGTCTTAATCCCTCAATAAATGTAGGTCATGATCCATCTATCCTAGCTAGCAAATATTTTCTGTAAAGGGCGAGATAGTAAATATTTTAAGCTTTGCAAGACATGTGATCTCTGCTGCAACTACTCAAATCTGCCACTATGTCGCAAAAGCAGTCATAGACACTAGGTAAAAAAATGGACATGGCTGTGTTCCCATAAAATTGTATTTATAAAAATGGGACAGAGTGGATTTGGCCTGTAGACTGTAAGTTGCTGACCCCTGCTCTAGCTAGAAACCTAAGGGTTGTCCCTCTAACATATCCAAATGATCACCAAAGTCCGTACATTCTAGCTCCAAATACTATGACAGTTGCCATTTCTCCAACCACATTACCACCATCCTGGTACCAAATAGCTTCCCAGTAGCTTTCTCTGACTCCGACTTTGTTTCCCTTTAAGCCATTCTTAGCATGGCAACCAGAGAAATTATCTCAAAATGCAAATCCGAACACGTCCCTTTTTAGCTGAAAAATCTCCAAGGCTTGACGTTACCCTTTTGACAAAACATTTTCGCAAGCTCCCAACCCATCTCAAACCTGGCTCCTGCTCCTGACTCTGCTTGCTACTCTCTCTCTCTCCAGCCACGCACTTAACTTATTTCAGTTCTTCTGGACATCAGGCTGTCTCACAGTTAGCTAAATCCCTGAGATACTCTCCGGCCATTGCCTGGCTCTCGTATCCTTCCTGGCTCAGTTAATATGCCACTTTCTCGGCAAAACATCTCTAAACCCTATCTAAGCTACAGTGGTCCCTCTGCAGTTTATTTCTATAGAGCGCTTTCCATTTGAAAATAACTACCATACTTTATTCTCATTATTTGATTAATGCTCTTCTAATTTTTATGATAGGAAAATTGTGTCTTATTTGTTCCCCTAGCCATCCTGCCTCAACCAACGCCAGGCACACAGTTGAGATTTAAGATATCTGTTGAGTTGCAGCTCTTTAATTTTTAAAGAAGTCTGTATTACATATACTTTAGAATTTTAATCGCCAAAGTTTACAATGTAATAGACCAAAATGTTCTCAGAGCCTGCTCTACTCCTAGATACAGTCTTCTTTCTCGACAGAACTGCTCCTTTTCACCTAAATCTTTCTCTTTCCATTTCCTCTATCCTCTGCCTTCCACTGTTCCTTCTCTTCCCTTAACTAACCATAAAAAGGACTTTAACTGAGTTATGACTGTTAAAAAGCTTAGACCAGTGTTTTCCAATAGAACTTTCTGTGATGATGGAAATATTCTAAGTACACTAGTAGCCACTAAGCCTCATGTGGTTATTCAGCCCCTGAAATGTGGTCAGGATGACTGAGAAACTGAAATGTTCATCTTATTTAATTTTAATTTATATTTCAATGTAAATAGCCACATGTGGCTGCAGTCTTAGCACAGACTTAGGCATTGAGATCACTTGTTTGAGGGTCAGTATCCTGGCTCTATCACTTATCAGCCCTATGACCTTTGGCAAATTACTAACCTCTTCTGAGTTTCACATTTAAACTCAGAGTATGTGAAGGAGCTCTGGAAATGTAATCCCCCAAAATGACTCCTTGGTAGAAAGAGTATTTTGAATTAAAGGCTCTTAGAGATCAGCAGCCTTCAAAGGGGCTTTCCCTCTTTCTTCACAAAAAAACCAGACTCATCAAAAACGACAATCCACTTCCCTTCCCTTCCTTGTTATCTCAATAGATTATAGGAAAGAAAATAAAAAATCAGCCAGACCTTGTCCAAATCATTTTAAATATAATACCTCTCTCTGACTCTCTGTTTCTGTGTCTCTCTCTCTGTCTCTCTCTCTCTCGCTCTCTCTCTAGGGTTAATTTAATTTGCAAAGTCAATCTGTTTTTCCCCATCCATTCATTCATTCTCCCAAATATCTATTCACTCTCCCTAGTAACCATTTATTGCCCCTAATCAGAATGACCTATATTCCTCATCTCCCTGGCCATGCTAAAGTGAGGGTATATAAACTTCTGGAGCCCTTGGTATATTGGGTAATCACTCTGTGATTCTCCCCAAGCACACTGTAAATAAATCTCTTTATCTTAATAATCTGCCTTATCGTCAGTTGGTCTTTCAGTGAGCCTTCTGGAGTGAAGGGGAAGTTTCCTCTCACCCCCACAGTTTGGCATAGCCAGCGGGATCTTCAGAGCTGCTCTGCTCTTCTGAAAGCTGCCGTACGGACAATCTGGACTCTGACCAGCTGGCGACACAGTAAGATACCTTAATTTACCAGTCAGACTCCCAGTTTTCCTGTCTCTCTGTGGCCTCCGGTTGAGCAGATGGCAAAGATCATTGTCTCTTTTGCCTTTCCAAATTTAAGATTAATGAGAGAGGCCGGGCACAGTGGCTTACACCTGTAATCCTAGCACTCTGGGAGGCCAAGGCGGGAGGATTACTTGAGGCCAGGAGTTTGAGACCAGCCTGAGCAAGAGTGAGGACTCCCATGCCACCCCCTCCCAAATCCCTGTTCTCTACTAAAAATAGGGAAAAAAACTAGCTGGGCCACTAAAAATGGAAAAAATTAGCTGGGCATGGTGGTACATACCTGTAGTCCCAGCTACTAGGGAGGCTGAGGCAGGAGGATCGCTTGAGCCCAGGAGTTTGAGGTTGCTGTGAGCTAGGCTAATGCCGCAGCACTCTAGCCTGGGCAACAGAGCAAGACTCTGCCTCAAAAAAAAAAAAAAAAAAGATTAATGAGAGAAAGTGACTAGTCTTAGTACGGTGACTCTGGTGTATTTTTTGGTCCTTTGTTGTATCAATGTTCATATTGTCTGATCCCTTTCTTCTCAGAAACAGCTTTTTTTGTTGTTGTTGCTTTCTTTTGCCATTGTCTTTCTGTGTCATTCCATCATAAAGAGGATTGCCATAGGGTAGAGTGCCGGCCTAGAACCCTGTGAGCCTGCTGCTCGAGCCGGTCCTGCAGGCTGGCCAGTTACACAGTTGTAAGTAGACTGGAGCCTATTAAAGACAAACTTTGCTGCAGGTCCCTGGGGAAAAAAACCCACATGAGGTTCCCTCTTGTCCTGTTTCATGTTCCTGAGCTTGTCTTGTGGCTGAGCGGGAATTTTCTCCTCAGTCCCCACCATCTGGGGGGACTGTTTTCTCAGGAACACACCAGGAAGCCAGTCTGAAAAAGACTGGGAGTCTGAGACAGGCAGGTTCTAAGCAGCACACTCTTTGCACTGAATATGTCAAACTTAGGGGAGTCTTTTTCTTAAAAGGTCCTCTTTGTCTATTTCTGACAGTGAATTTTTGGGAGTCATGGGAAGTGCCTCCTCTATGCCCTCTCCAGGAACACTAAACCTGCACAATCGCTACCTGGCCTTTCCATGAAGAGGCTTATAGGATTGAGCTGTTCTTGGAATAAATATACCATTGAGAATTCTAATTGTTAATGGTCAAAAGATGGATCCTTTAAATTAAAAGACTTCTAAGTTTTTTTTTTTAAAAAATAAGTTTTAGAGATCTCTTATTCTAAGCAATCGTCTTATTTGTATTAATAGAGAAATTAGATGAAAAGAAAGGCACATAAT
>CAUYSK010088646.1:0-32537 GCA_963575035.1 Avahi laniger | reverse complement strand
AGTGTGTTGCCCGGGGCGAGTGCCGTGGCATCAGCTTAGTTCACAGCAACCTCAAACTCCTAGGCTCAAGCGATCCTACTGCCTCAGCCTCCCAAGCAGCTGGGACTACAGGCATGTGCCACCATGCCCAGCTAATTTTTTCTATATATTTTTAGTTGTCCAATTAATTTATTTTTATTTTTAGTAGAGACTGGGTCTCGCTCTTGCTCAGGCTGGTCTCGAACTCCTGAGCTCAAACAATCCGCCCGCCTCGGCCTCCCAGAGAGCTAGGATTACAGGCATGAGCCACCGCGCCCAGCCTTGGCTATGTTAAACCTTGATCTGGTAACTGACTTTATAGCCTTGGACTCTCTAATCTCATGGACAATACAGTACACTCCCTTCTGATAGTTCTTCTCCAGTAGGACATACATCTCTTGTGGCTGGCATATTTTTTTCCCAGAGGGTAGTCTGTTACTTTTCTGAGATGGAGCTGGGCCACCCTGAGGGCAGGGTCACCTTCTCATTGCTCTCTGGTTGGCTGAGGGGTCAAATGTAAATGTTTTGGAGCCTGCTTATTATTGTAAGAAAAAAGGTGCCAGACACAATTAAAATCAATCACTGAAGCCGAAAGTTATTTCAAATGTTGCTTCTGTCTTCTGCCTGTAAAAATTATGACTGTGCTTGACAAAGTCACTGCCAAGGGTTGGGGCCTGGAACTTAGACTGTTTGTGCAAATTCATTATTGTTTTGATTTTGATTTTCCTGGGAAAAATCATTTATAAACAGTTCAATTCTCAGAAGCACCCCTACAGTAATAAACATAAACACAGTACTGCACCAAAATCAATCCTGCAGTAACCCAAATGTAACCCCTTGCATCGGAAGCGAAGCAGATGAATGCAGGGGCCCGTCAGTTCTGGCCTGAATGGAGGTGAAGAAATGGAAGCTCAGGTCTGTCCTAGTCTCGAGCTTGACATGCTTTTTGTTGCTGTGGGCAAGACAGTTGTTTAATGCACCCCTTTGTCAGCTGTGAAGGAGGAGCAACACCACTTGCTGACTGCTTCACAGGCTGTGCTGTGAAGAGTCATGATAATATTGGACATAAATCGATTTTGAGCTGTCTGGAAGAAAGTGGCAATGTAAATAAAAGGCGTTTGTTCAGGAGTTGTGATCCATCCTTAAGGGCTTAAACCACCAATCTCAGTTTGGCAGCACTGCTCCAGTTAAGCCAGAGCTCCCTTTGAGGAAATCTTGCTGTTGTCTATTCTAGAAGGAGGCAAGAAGACTTCTCCAAAACACTAAAGTAACCATAGGAAGAGTTGTGCCTACTTTTAGCATCGGTGCCAGTTATTAAATTAGCATAAATTGTGAAAAGAAGCAGAACTCATCACATCATGTCTTGGTTAAAAAGCCATGTTTTCCACTTTGACTATGTTGAAATATAGAGCACAGCATAGGCAGATGTAAAGAATTCTTGCGTATGTGACTTTTAATTCCTTCACAGGCCAAAATGGGCTTTTCTGGATTTCAGATGTTGGTGATAATAGCTAGCACTTACACTGTCCTCATGATGTGCCGGTCTCCAAGTGACTTACACATATTCTGTCCGTTGAGGCTCACAGTAGCCCTGGGTGGCAGATACTGTCATCATCCCCATTTTACAAATAAGTAAACCCAGGTACAGACAAGCGAGATAACTTTTCCACGGCCAAGCAGCTGCCAAATAACAGAGCCAGTACATGAACCCCCGCAGTCTGGCTGAGAAATAGAGGTTTCCAATTTTTTGACCGCTGTCAGGTTTGTTGCATCTGGATCACGCAAGGAAAAAAGTCAGTGCAGTGAATGCTGTTTTGTAGGAAGAAAACGGAGACTACACGTATGTGGAAAGAGTGAAGATACCCTTGGATCACGGGACCTTGTTACTCATGGAAGGCGCTACACAGACTGACTGGCAGGTGAGCATGGATTCACTGTCACGTGGAGGCAGTTTCCTGACTGGCTGAGGGTTAGTAATTTCTAAGTAAACGTGAAAAGTAGGTTCCTTTCACAGTGAGCAAGAGGCAATAATGTGACATTGTTTCCGAGGAGTTTTGATTCTTACTGACAATCAAAATGTACCTCTGCAGCCGCGGTATCTGATGGAACTTTCTGTGATGATGGAAGTATTCTGTGTGGTAGCCACTAGCCATGAGTGACTCTTGACGTCTTAAAAGGTGGCTAATGCGCTATAAAGAACTGAATTTATAGTTTAATTTTAATTAATTTAAATCTAAATAGCTTCAGGTAGCTAATGACTATCTCACTGGACCAAAAGTTCCACAGCTAGGCCAGGCCATTTTTAGGCCAGATCCTTTCTACGGTGTGCATATTAATGTAAAAACACTTAGCATGAGAGTGGAATCACATGCCTCTCTTTGGTCTCATCTGTTTATGTTTTTCTTATGATATCTGGAAAAATGGCAGGAGTCTAAGAGGAAGAGCAACAATTAGAAAAGATGAAAATATCTCACCGCAGGGATGCTGGCATAGCACAGTGGGGGCGGGGATGGGAATTTTTTTCAGAGAAGGAGACCTTTGTCCACAAGACTATAAAGAACTCATCACTGCTCATTTAAAGGAGGATAAAATGGAAATATTTCTATACTCTTATAAATAAGTCTTAAATTACTTTGAACTAAAATGTGTGTCTGTGTATTTATGTCAGAGAGCTATGTATATTTCCATGTAGCATCGAGTGCCCAAAGAATACCACTCTAGAGAACCGAGAGTAAACCTGACCTTTCGGACAGTTTATCCAGACCCTAGAGGGGCACCCCAGTGATGTGAGATCTTTGAGAGAGAAGCCGCACTGAGACTGAGCAACCCTTCCACTGAGAAGAAACTTCAAGAGGCCAGTTCCCGCTGATCTCATGGTGTGGCTGTTTGGAAGACGGTGGGGTTTGTTTCCCAGCTCCTATTAAATGAGAGCCAGCAAGCAGTTCATATTGGTAATATGTCGACGGTGGGAGTGGTTATCACTAACGACATTTCAAAATTGCATATTATCTTTAGGCAAATTAAAATCCATGTGGCTGTGCTCATGGATGATTTTGTCCATAAGCGGTTTTTCTCCTGCCCTCCCCCACCCCTTCGTTTGAGGAACTATGAATGGACTTGTGCCCCTTGGGGAAAAGCTACACATGTTTGTTCCATGTGACTTTAGTGGAGATATAAATATGTATCAGTGACTCTGGAGCCTTCCCTAGGCAGACAGCTGTTGAAACCCAAACAGAGGTGGTTTCATCCTGGCTTGTGCGCTGTTGTAATGGAAAGCTGCGTGTTCAGGGAATACTGGATTTATCAGAGTCTCCTTGCCTGTCAGTCTTCCTGCGACACACTCAGACAGGTTACAGGCCTCTGAATAAAGAGTCAAGGCAGGATGCTCGAGTCCAGCCGCCTGCAGGCAATCACCTGGACTACTTGCAATGTGAGAGCCCACTGTACCCGTAGAGGGAGGAATAACTGGGTGATGTCATGCGAAGTAGCAGGCTGAAACAGAGGCAGAAGGGCAGCACATGGCCTGCTAATGACAGCTGTTCCGCATAGATTAGATCCCCCTGGAGAATCACTTGAGTCATTTAAACCTCAACCAGATAGAAGCCGGAGCAGTCCTGTGGGGAATACACTCAATTGCCTAATAGTTCTTTTCACCTTCCTTTTCAGTAACCTGATGAGTAAGGCTCTCTTCTGACTCAGTGTTCTCTTACAAACGAGTTCCCAACGTACATGGGTTAGGCTGTGATGTCACTGAGGTTCCCAAAACAAAACAGAGTGCTGCCCCTTATTGCATCACGAAAGCACATGTCTCCTTGACCTCTCGACTCAGGAACAGTGTGCCAGATTCATTCCAAGCCAAGATACGGAAAACCTGAGAGAAAGAAAACGAATTTAAACGGATGAAAATAGGGCAAGAGAGTTAGAGTTCCCCTGTCTGCCTGTGGGGGAAATTTACAGCGCCTTCTTGCTTTCTGTCCTGGTTCCATCCCATGCTGTGGGATTGAATCTGTCAGGGTAAAGTGCCGAAGGCCGGGCAGGCCCTACCCAGCTCGGGTGTACTGCCACCCCGGCCACGCTCTGTTCTCTGACAAGCTCTCTGGATCCTTGCATTGTAGTCCCTATTTTTTTTTTTTAAACATGCTCCTTTCTCTAAGAAATACTAAATGCTTTATAAAATTTGAGCATCACACTAAGCCTTCCAGTGATGGAGGTACAAATCTCCATGAAAATAAAATGAAGCCTCTTTTTAATTCCAGCTGTTCTTCTACTAAAGCAAACAACACCCAGCCAGGTGGTATAGCCAGCTTTGATTATAAGCTGGCTTGATGCGTGACACTGGGAAATTTCTCTTCCATTCCTTACAAATGAAAGAACTGGCAGATGGTTCCAAGCCTTCCAGCATCTCTCCCTCTTAATGTAGGGTCATGATCTCCCCTTGCGTCAGCTGAACGTTTGATCTCTTCACTCCGTCACAGCCCTGTCTATCAGGGAAACAAACTCCTGCTACACAGCAGACAGGGTGGGCTGCCACCTGGGTTTCCTGGTCTGAACGCAGCAGCAAAGCTTAGGTTTTGTTTCTTGCTGTCACTGTAAGTACCGTATGCCAGAACTGACATTTTTTTCCACCACTGAGATAATGTCCCTTCTGAAACATCAAGTAGGTACTTGCTGTAGAGTAAAACTACAGGGTTTAATAATGGACAGGCGTTCCAGACCTGGCTAAAGACAGCATACTCAGTGACTGCATCAACCCGTTGCTGTGTTTTATTGATGGTAGATCTGCACTAGGAATTAGGGTAAAGTATTTTTGCTTACATTACATGTAAAGCAGAGGAAGCAAATGTAACAGCAATAGCATGAAGAAAAACAGCTTTGGTTTTTTTCGCTGCCCTTTTTTTGAGCTTCAGCAGCCTGCCAGGCACTGTCCTTGGAGCTTATATACATGATCCCTAATTTTCCCCACAGCCCTGCAAGAAAGAGATACCGTTCCCCTCACAGAGACTAGGAAACTGAGCCTCCGAGAGGTCAAGTAATTTAACAGGACTTGTAGTGGCAAAGCTAGAATTCGGACCACAGGCTAGTCCCTAAACCTGTGTGCTTTTTCCTCTGCTGTGCTGAATTTTGGTGGAATCATCTGCTGGGCGTCCCCGGAAGCCTGAGCCTCACTCAGGGCTTGTTCTTGCAGAGCTGGGCACAGCTGACCACAGGCCACCTGTTTGTTTCCTGGCTTTCCTGTGTGCCAGAGCAAGCGTCTGCATCTCATCTCCCCTTAATCAACATTAGCATCCCCCAGTCAGAAACTACTGCTGACTGGACTGGCAATTGGCCATTTAACTGGGGAAGCTCATTTTTTGGGGGCAGAATGCAATTTCTGGTGTTAGACAAATTCTTGGCCAGCCTTCCTGGCAAGTGACTTCCTGGCAATATCCTCACCGTATCCAAGTAGATGAAACTTTCAGAGGTAACTGAGTTTTCCCCTGTGGTCCCTTCTCGCACATTCTTACCTGTGAGTACTCTTGCAGACCCTAAATGACACTCAAACTCAGTATGAGGCTTCTTCACAGTATTTGCCAATACCACTACTCCCGTCAGCAGAGAGCCCAAAGAAACAGCTCAGGCTCAACACTAAAAATGCCTTTTTTTCACAAGGACAACTTGCCTCCAAGCATGGGTTGGAACAGTATGACACACAGCATCCAGTTGTGTCCCCAGTATTGAAATCAGGATCCTCATTGATCCTTCATTAACTAAACCACCAGCTCAGGTGGCATTGATGCTTCCTAATAAGTTTGGGTCACAGCTAATAAACCTGCCATTTCCCTGTGACACCCACTCCCTGCTGCCTCTGTGGCTGACATGAGCCTGCCCTCGTGCATGGCAGGTCCATCTGGACCCAGTCAGTAACTGGAGCTGTCTCCTGAATTGTGTCATTGAAACCCCAAAAGAGTTAAGTAGGTGCTGCAGCGAGCAGACCGCTCCAGTTGGAGGGTTTCAGAGAAAGTCCCGACAAATGATGGTTTCCTGCCCTGCTGGGAATATTTCTTCCTTCAGTTCTGGCAGCTTTTACTTGGCTGCAGAATATCTAAGACCCACTTTGCCTTTTCTGGTCATAAACACTTGTGGTGTTGAATCTGAAGTCTTGATTATTTTTCTTAAGGGTGCCTTTGATAAAGCCGAATGTTTCCATAGTGATGCATTCTGTTTATTTAAATCTTTACTTATGCATAATTCCACCCACATACTCTCCTCAGAGGGACCTAATCTACAACTGTCCTCTCCCCCCTCCCCATTTTCTCTTTGGAAGGAACCCCCATATGAGACCCCTGTCAAATTTGTGCTGCTGGAATCCATTCTTAGATATGATCGCTGTGTCTGGGTGTCAGTAGGGGAATAACTTGGATGTTTATTTACCAGAGTGGAACACAGTCCAATGGTGCCTTTTCCAGCTGGCTTGGTACTCACGCGCCTGCGTATTATAAAGGCCTTCTCCAGCTTGTGTCGGGCCGAGCCATGTTAGCCATAAAGCTGGGGGCGACGGGCAGTGTCAGAGGACAGTGTAGGAAAACAGGATAAATTAGATAGTACCTGGTAGCCAGCACTACCAACAAGACTGTTTTCTCATGAGCTGCTTGGAGCTGGCAGAAGTATGTATGTGTGATGCTGTTAGAATGATTTCTATGCTATCACTCTCCCTCATTGGAATGGTGATGTCACACTCCCTCAGCACGGGGACAGTCCCTGTTCTCATGTGGCCTTCAGGAGTGTGGACTGCTCAGGCAGGGCCCTGGCCTCTGACCCCCGCTGACGTTTAGCTCTGGATGCAAATTCTGGGGAAGGAAAGGTGGGAGTCAGGAGGGAGTTTACAGAGTAACTACTCTGTCGTGCCGTTCCCTCCATAATCTGATTTATTCCTAAAGGCAATCTTTTGAGGCTGTTTCTAAACACCTAAGGAAGCTGAGGTACCCTGAGAGTTTGTCAGATCCTGGGGTCCGGTGGCCCTGGTGAGAGCGCTGAGTCGTCAGCTTTGCCAGCAGGCAAGGACTGGGTCGGCAGCGGGCCTCCAGGGCTGGAGGGTGCGCCGTCTCAGCCCTCCGCGGGAAGCTCGGCAGGAGCTCGCCTAGGGCCCAGGACCGAGGGGGGCGGGAGGAAGCGGTGGGCCCCCGGAGCCGCCATCAGCCGCCGCGCAGGAAGGACGTGGGCGGGCCGCTGTGACAAGCGCCTGCCGCTGCGGCGCCTGCCGGGATCCAGGGCTGCGAGGGAGCCGCGAGCCGCCGGGGCTGCGTCTGGCCAAACGCGTTCCTGAGGCTCTGGTGGCAAGACCCAAGGGCAGCGGCAGGAAGGAGCCCCCAGCCCCTCGCACCCTGGGAGGCACTGCGCCTTCCTGGGGCCTCCCATGGGAACACCAGCCTCTGCTATCAGTCTGCACTGGGACAACGGCCATGGGACGGCCCGGGGGGGTGAATCCACAGCCTCCGAAAGCGATTCTGGGTTTGCAGCTGTATCCTCCCTGCCTAAAGAATGTGGGATAGCAGAAGGAAGGATGCCATGACAACTTCCCGGACTCCGGCCCAGGGGTATTCAGGCTACTGGGACC
Source organism: Avahi laniger (assembly GCA_963575035.1). Taxonomy (NCBI): domain Eukaryota; kingdom Metazoa; phylum Chordata; class Mammalia; order Primates; family Indriidae; genus Avahi; species Avahi laniger. The sequence goes on along the minus strand of CAUYSK010088646.1, from coordinate 24,925 downwards.
ATCCAGATAGGACTCAGGAGAGTCAAGGGGAGGAGAGAAACCCCACAGGAGTGTCTTCCTCAGGCCCACTCCAGGGGTGTTTCCTCTGAAAATGCATCAAGGGATTAGCCACCAATTTCTTCCCAGCACCCTTTCTCTCTGACCTTTGGCCTCTGCTCACCTGGAGTGAGAGGGAAGGGGAGACAGCTAGCCTGGAGGTAAAAATCTAGTGAAGATTTTTACCTGGAGATCTGAATGTGGGGCTTCCCCCTGCACTCTGCGCAGGGAGCCCTCCTCTCCTCTTGCTCTGGGAGGAGGTGGCCAGAGAAGAGAGCTGGTGAACTCTTATGTGCACACTGCCCTTTTTCTCCCCAAAGCCCTGTGGGACTGTCAGTTAGGAACCACTCTCCCCATTGAACAGATGAGAAAACTGAGGAGTTAAGTACATAGCATCTAAAGGCCACGAACCCAGGAAGTGAGGCAGCATCAGGATGAAGACCCATATTGAGTGCCTTGGCCAGTGTTCTTTCTGCCACCCTGGAGACCTGGTGACAAAAGGGAACACAAGGGACAGACAGCCCCAGAAGGTCACAGTGCTTTATTGGGGCAGCCCACCAAGCAGTGGTGTCGATAGTGTCTGCACCGCACCAGCCAGGTGGCTCGATATGTGGCCAGGATCCCTGCCGCAGCGTGCGGTAGCGTCGTCCTGCTGAATACAGCGTGAGCTCTGCACCAGCCGCTGAGGGGAATGAGCTGGACAACCCCGGGCAAGACTGGCCCCCTCTCATAGTCACAGTGCTGCCCGCAAGGGTAGAATGAGGGAGCAGCTCTGGCCCCCCACCCCTAGCCCAGCCTCCACGTCTGTCAGAATCACCGCCAGAGCCCTGGTGGGGAGGGAGGTGGAAAGAGCCTCAGCTCGAGTCAGGCGGACCTGGGCTCTGCCCTTACTAGCAGGGTCTCCTTGGACCAGTCCGCCTCCAAGCCTCAGTTTCCTCAGCTGGGAAATAGACTCAGGAGCAGCCCCTTCCTGGGGGTCTTGTGAGGCTTGAGATCTTGCGTGTGAACACGCCTGACAGTAACATACTTAGCAAACAATTTTTTTAAGTGCGCCATTTCACATGCCCTGCTAACCCCAACCTTAACCCTTCCTCTGGGTGGGCAGTCCCACTCTGGCTGGCGGATGGCCCTGTGACCCTGCCTTTCCCCTTGGCAGGCTCCCCTGGTGCCCTCGAGTCTGTCACAGTCAGCAAGGGGGGCCCCAGAGGCTTTCGGGAGGATGGCCAAAATGAAAATTGCACACGAGCGGAGCTGATCATATTAAGATCCCGCCGCACTTAAGCTTCCCCTCGGAAGTTCTTGAGGACAAATTGAAGAGGGTTCCCAGATGCCAAAGTGGCCTCATGTTGATGCTCAGCTCGCTCTCGGCAGCCCCGCCACATGCTCCCCAGGTAATTGGTGCCCTAATGCACCGGCCCTGGACAGATTCCAGGATTCCACCACCTTGTCCTTTGAGGCCAGTTCTTGACGTCTCCTAGCCCAGTGACTGTGTCACGATCGGGTTCAGATGCACCCCTGCCAGTGCGCATTGTTTTCTTGTTCTTGCAGGCCATTTCTAAACTCTGTACAGAACGCCTTGGCCTGGAAGATTAAACAAGATTGCCAGACTGGAATTCTGTTCCAGACCAGGGCTTTTATGTCTAGAGATTGTGTGTCAGATGCAGTGGGGGAGATATATAAAAGGAAGACACAATCCCTTCCATTACAGATAGAAATAAAGCAACATGGCTTTTATTTTCTTTTGCAAAATTACTTCTCTCTCCTTACTACAAAAGGAGTATGTGTTCTTTGCAAGAAGTCAAAGATAAAAAGAAAAACAAAAATCATTTGTAACTTCACAAGCTAAAGATGACAACTCTTCAGATTTTGTAGTATATTTTTTCTACACAGTTGTGTGCTTTTTTTAAAAAAAAGTAACATCATACTGAGCTTGCAGTCTTATACCGCCTTTTTTATTTGTGTACGTTGGTGCATGACATTAATTATTCTACATTATTTTGAGTGGCTACATAGTGTTGTATATAATCGAATTTTTATTTAACCAGTTCCTTTGTCTTGGCATTTGGATTGTTGCTGATGTTGTTGTTGTTTTTGCTGTTAGTAAGCCTTCTGTTGATTTTGGAAATCTTAAGAATGGATGGAGGGAGGAGGGAAGGTATCATAGCTGAGAGCTCAGGTTTTGACCTCATTTGGACCTCAATTCAAATCATAAAAAGAACAGGTACCAATTTTATAGAGCCGGGATATATGCCAGGCACTGCGTTAAGTACTTATACATATCTTGATGTCTGATTTATTAATCCTCTCAATAGCCTGTGGATGAGGTGCTATTTTTATTCTCATTTTACAAGTGAAGAAACAGAGGCATAGCACCTCCACGTATCAGCAGCATGGCTGTGTGCAGCTAAACCTGTAGCTAAACCTTTGTGCACATCTAGGATTGTTTCCTAGAATAAATTCTTAAAAGTGAGGTGGCTGTCCCAGACCCGGAAGGCTATGCATATTTTCAGGCTTCGAATATGTAATGTAAATGGCTTTCCAGAAAGGGTATGCCAATTTATCCTCCTACCGACAGTGTTTAAGCATATCCGAGAAACACCTGCCATGCTTGAGAACCAACTGTGTGCCAGGCCCTAGGCTCCGTATTCTATAATGCTTCCCTTCTTGAAAGAGAAGGTGTCCTGTGCCTGGCACAGAATACGCAAGAACTCTGTACATCTCAGCCAATATTAGCATCCTTGTTGTTATTTGTTATATTTTCTGTCATTTGTTGAGAAAATAAGACACACATTTGAAGAACCTCAATAATGAAGTGAAAATGGAACGAGGGGTTCTGACAATGGAAGTTACAAGAATTGGCAGAATGTAGGAGGTGGTAGTCAGGGCAGGCTTCCGGGTGGAGGAGTCGTTTGGAGAACGGTGGCTGGAGGAGAGTGTAGAACCCTGGGAAGTGACAGCCGCAAGGCTGACAGGGAGGGGCTGTCAGTGGCTGGTGCTGAGTTGGGAGGAAGACGGGCCCAGATCAGGTAGCCGCTGGCTGGGGCAGTGTAGAGCCACTGAGGGCTGGGAGGGTGATTTTTAGGGAAATGGATTTATCAGATGGAATGAGAAGATGGGACTGGAGGTGAGAGGACCTGGGGGAGCCCACGGCAGGAGCCCAAGTGCGAGGTCTGTGATGTGGCCTGGGGGGCACCTCTGGGAATGGTAAGGAGAAAAGACGTTGGGTTTTCTGATGCTGGTGACATTCCTTCTTCCTGTGAGCACTGAAGCAAGGGAAAAACAGACACAGGGCTCAGCTACGAGGCCAGAGTATCAAGGTTATTACTGATAAAGCTGGGAGACCTTGGCTTACCTCCATGACCACAGTCGGACTTCTCGACACCCCCTCACCAAGTCTAGGCCTCCGGCACCCTGTCCAGGAAACTCTGTGCTGTGGGCGTGGGGGATCACTGCCTCTGCCACTGAGCTGCTGGTGGGGAGCAGAGGAGGTGGGCCTCCAGGCCTGCGACCCTTCTCAGGCATCCTTCGCCCGTGGGGTACACAGGAGCTGAGTAGCAGAAAAGGGCCGGCCTCCGCATGTCCCTATCAGACAAATCATTCCTCCTCTCTTGGGAGGCGGCTGGAAGAAGGGTGGATGTCGCCTTTCCATTGTTCTTCCCTTCTGGGAATGGAACGCTCCTTTCCTTATTGCAACATGAGGTGGGAGTTGCAGCCACGCAACAACCCCTGACCCTGGTGCTATGACCTCCCCCGATCCACCTGGCCCAATCCAAGACGCTTCAGAAGAGAGGCCACCAGCAACCAGCCAGGCAGGACGGTGCTGTGGTGTGGCCCTGGTTCTGGTCCCAGCTGCTCCATTTACTGCTGTGTCGCCTCTGGCAAATTTCTCAGCCTGAGTTTTGCTACCTGGAAAACATTGAGTGAGGCCATTTATGTCCGTCCCAGTAGCAGCAGCTGTTCTTACGGAGCGGCATGTAGATGGGAAGGAAAGAGCTCGTGCAGGCTTTGGGCAGGTCTCACTGCCGTGGAGCGACTTCTGTGTAGACGTGTCTAGAACAAGGACTTGCTGGAGAGTGGGCCCAATCTGGCCAAGAGAGACCGGGGAAGCATGGGCTCAGGGACTGTGTGGACAGGTGTGAGGGGTGTGGAGGGGACCGGACTCCAGGTGCTCCCACAGGGAGGGACAGGAGGAGGGAAAGTGAAAGAGACAGAGAAGGAGCAATGCAGAGAGGAGGGAGGCAGTGTTGGACTCCCTCCCCTTCCCCAGCCCCATGCAAAGCCCTGGATCCTTCCACTCTAGTCTGGGAACCAGCCGGGGTGAAGGGTTGACAAGGCGGTTGGTGTCTAAGGGTGAAGGCGGTAAGAAATCAGGCCTGTGTCCTGCCACAGGAGACTGTCTGGGTCCTCGTCCCACCTCTGGCTCCTGAGCAAAGCCTTTTCTTGCCCTTGGCGTTGGTTTCCCCATAGGTAAAATGCAGGGGGACCAACGTAATGGGTTTTGATTTTTGTTTTTTGTTTTGTTTTGTTTTTAGCTCTTTTGACCACAACCTATGGTTAAAAAAAAAAGAAAAAGTTTTCACACACACACACACAACTAAAACTAAAGCTTCATGAAACAATACTTTATGACGTGTTTACTGTGATATTTTGTGTTCTGTTGTATATCATTAAAAATGCTGGTCACAGCCCACTAAACTGATTGTACAGCCCATTAACGAGCCACACTCCATGGTCTGAAAATGCTGACCCAGCTCATCTGGAAGGTTCCTTCCCGCTCTGGCAGCCTGCAGTTCTGTTCCATTTCCTGAGGCCTCACACCCCCCATCAGCTGAGCCTTTGTGGTTTTCTTCTTTGTACTCTTTGAAGCAGTAATTTCCAATCTCAGAGGCCAGAGACTCCGGCCTGAAGGCATGGTCACGAGGCCAGGTGCTGGGGGTGCCGCCCCTCCTGCCTGAGCTTAAGGCGTGAGGTCCCCTGGTGGGGTGCTGGGGCATCATGAGTAGGGAGGGGCCCCCGTGCTCCTGCCATCACTATGGGAAAAGGAGCAGTGGGCTTGGATGTCGTCCACACTCCCCTCCTTGCCCTGCCCCAAGGTTCTACTGCACCAGTCTAGTCCCTGAGAATGCTGTTGGGAAGTGGAGTCCTGCTGCCAGTTAGACTTCTGGGCCCTTCCCCAGGCCCAGCCAGCTCCCTCTTCACCCTGTCCACGAACCCTTCCCTGGGCAGTTCTAGGGGTCACCCCGTGGGAGGTGCTGATGGGTGAGAGAAGAGCTTTAGCAGCTGACAGAACTGAGTTCACATCGCAGCTCCTCCCCTGCCTGGCTGTGTGGACTTGGGAAAGTTCCCTGACATCTGTGAGCTTCTCTCCTCAACAAAAGCTTGAAGATGATAATACTCATCTTGGAGGGTAAGCTTAAGGATGAGATGACTGGTACAAAGTGCTTTGCATTGGCGCCTGGCATGAGTTAGGTGCTCAGGAAAAACTCATCCCTTTAAATCCCATCCCCTGTGTGTCCCTTTAAGGGAATGCCTGGAGAAATGGCACCTGTTGCCACCTTGAAGAGAGAAGGCGGAGATGCCTTCCACAGGTGGGGCAACATCAGAGAGAGGGTGCCCTGGGAGTAACCCCGAACCACCCCTAACATGTCATCAAAGTGCAGGGACTGGAGCGCAGCAGGCACCCCTGGTGTCCACGGGGCAGCCTGGGGCAGTGTCTGGGGAGAAACATAGGGCTTGGAGGGCACAGACTCCCTGGGCCCCCAAAAGTGGGCCAGTAGCTATTTCCAAGGGTGATGGTGTGTCCTATCCCAGGGCCAAGTATAGAACGTTATGTGACGGCATCATTTTGACCCTAATTCTTGGAATCCATTTAAAAACTCACCCTCCTACAGAGCCTCAAGTTTTACCCCCCAGTGTGTTCTCACAAATCATCTGGTTTGATCCTCATAACCACCACCCCGGCAGAAGGAGGGGGCAGGCATGAGACTTTCGCAATGCCAGGGTAGCAAGAAGAACTCAGCAAGCAGCAGACGGGGTATCCAGGCAGTCTTGAGACTGCTTACTCTCACGCTGCTTCCCCTTACCAAGGCCACATGAAAGTCATCTTTGCAGGTGTCTTCAGAGCCCACAGCACTTTCTTTATGGTGCTACCCACGATAGTAAATTATTGGAAGGTGTATTTGAACCAGGCTGGAGACAGACGAGGGATGAGGGCACCTCCGTCGCCAGAGACTGCTGTTCCAGGGTCGACGCTTCCCAGAACCTGGAAGGCCTTGGAAGACAGTTCCTTCCAGGGCTCCTGACTCAGTAGCCACATGCTTTGTCTCATCAGCTCTTGACAGCTGCAGCACCTGTAGCTTTGAGAGCCAAAGTGACTTGCCCAGGGCCGCCACATAGCTCTAACAGGGAGGCTGGAGGCCCTTTGCAGGGCTGCCTTACACTGCTGGCACTTGGTACTGCCTGGGCCTCTTGCCTTTGTGTTCCTGGCTCCAGCTGCTCTCTGCTCTGTTTTGCCAATAACTGGACGACGGTGCTTCCAAGGGAGAGACTTATACTTTAACCATGGAGCATTCAATAAGCCACTCGGGCTTGATTTATGGAAGACCTGGTACTGGCTTGTGGGTCACTAGTGGCAGCAAAACTTCTCAGGATTGGAGGCTGCAAGCCCAGGCTTTATGCTTATTTGCTGGGGGATGTCCCTGGACCTCAGTTTCCCTGTCCATGTATGAGGGAATAGTGTCGGATGGACCTATTCTGGGGAGCCTGTCCTCCTAGGAGTCAGAGAGGCTCAGGGTAAAGTCCAAGACTGGTTCCGTCCTGCCTCTGCCCTGCCTTGCTGTGTCTTCTTGGTCTAGTTCTCTCCTCTCTCTGGGCTCCTCTGTCTTCATCTCAAAAGTCAGCAAAGATGTATCTGTTTTGCTGAAGTCACAGAGAGGAAACTATTTTGCAAAGCTCAAGGGCCACAGATTGTGTGGGATTTTATCCTCAGCCATTTAATGACTTTCAGACTGGTGGGCCAGAAGAGAGACACTCAGGCCTGCAAGAAGGCTTGTAGGAAGGACTGAGCCATGGACCCTGGGTTGGCAGAGCTGGGCCAGAAAGGAAGCCCTTCGCAGGGAAACGAGCTCCCATTACTCACATCAGCATAGCTGGGCACAGGCTGGGCAAGATTTTCGGGAGGTTTCCCTGTGCTCTGGCTCCCTCTGAGTACCCAAGACTCTCCCTGCCCCCGACTCCAGCCTGGTGTTCCCTGGGACTCATTCTGGGAGTGAGGTGGCAGGGCGCCTCCCCTGAGGGGAGGGGGGCCAGCCCTGCCCTGGCAGCTTCTGCGGCCTCCCTCCCTGCAGCTGGTATCCGTTGCACTGTTACAGTGAGGCCCAGATTAGACAGTGAGCTCATCGCAGCACCAATGGGGCCATGCTGGGGACTGGTGGCCCGATGGGGGGATCTCACTGGGGGCCTCCCTGGACCCTCTCCCTTCTCTCTCTCCCTCCCTCTCTGTGTCTCTTGGACCTTCTTCCTCTCTCTCTGTCTCTCCCTCTCGTGCAGAGACACCCCCTCTTGGAGCTTGCTGGGGATTGTCATGGCAACCCTCCAGCAAAATTACCAAAACACTTTTATGCTCCCAGTCATACCAGACGAAGTGCTAATTCTGAGTAAGGCTGAAGCAGTTGGTAGGATGCTGAAGTCACAGGCTTTGTGTGGAGGGCCCTCTGGGGGCAAGGTGAGCAACCGTGGGAGGTGAGCGCTCGGCCAGGAGGTAGGACCACCCCGAAAAGGCCCAGTCACTGGCCTGCCAGGAACGGAGATGTGTTCGTTGCTGTCCCTTCCCCACTCCTTATGCCAATTTGCATTATACACACACACACACACACACGTGGTGGAGGGCCAAAAACACCCAAAGTGCAGATTGACCCAAACAGAACCATCTGGAGTATTTACCACCTCCTTCAGTGCTTGGAACCCAGAGACCCACTGTGGGGGGACTTCTGGGTGAGGCAGGAGGACAGCCAGCTGCCCAAGGCTTCCAGTTGCCCAAGGCTTCCAGTTGCCCAATGGCCCTGTGCCAGGGCAGCAGAGCAGTCAGGGGAAGGGGCGCGACTCTCTTGCCACCTCCCAGGGAAAAGCAGAGGAGGCCCTGTGAACAGAACTGCCTGACCTGGTTCTTCCTGCCCTGATGTGCGCCCTCTGTGCTCACGGCCCCTGCATCCCTGGACCCACGGCATCCCTGTTTCCATCCGTCCCAGGCCCAGGGTACCGCAGGCTCACTTGGAGACGGAGCCTTGCTAATGGGTAGGAACTGGTGGTTGCTTTTTTAAAACCCCAGCTCTGCCCAAAAGCTAAAGCATGGGTGGGAATGGTGGAGCAGGACGTACACAAACCCCCCACCCCACCTCTCCCGGGCAACCCCTCCTGGATGCCAGCTACCCTTGCAGCCTCAGCCCAGGCTGCTTGCCACTCTCTTGCCCGAGGGGAAGCATCTACCTCCTGTGAATGGGCACCCACATTCCCTCACCCTCCCGAGGATTCTAGAATGTTAGACCTAGAGGGACCCCCAGCAGACCAGAGTACAGCCTCCTTGCTTCACAGATGGGGAAACTGCGGCTAAGGGATGGGGAGCAGCTGGTTCAGGCCACAGAGTGTGTGGGGGATGGAGCCGACACTGCAGCCTGGGTGTCCGACTCCCGGCCCAGTGCTCTTCCCACCGCATCAGGGAGACAGTGGGATGGGGGTGCACGTGGTGAGCACTGATTTCTGGGTCAGATGGGCCTGGCCTTGCATTCCAGCCTCAGCATTTAGTACATAGTGTGATCCTGGCAAACTACCAAGCACCCAGAGTACTCATGTGTAAAATAGGGGTGATCCTAGGATGCTCCTCAAACGACGCAGTGGGGATGGTTTAGACGAGGCGGTGCGTGCAAAACATGATCGGCACAGTGCCAGGCACATGGTAGGTGTTCAACAGATGACATTTCTCTGTTCCTTCTCTGTAGTCCCAGGGCTACAGGCCTGCTAAGAGGGCTTGTCCCTGCCCCAGGATGGCCAGGTGAGGCAGGAAAAGCTGACATTGACCCCTCCCAGCCTCTGTAAACTCAGTAAGGCCTGGAGGGCAAAAGAAACCAGGACCAGATGCCCGTGGAACCCCACTACCGAACCCCCCAACCCCTGCCCACTTTCTCACCCCCTCCCCTTAGAAGGTCTTGGCCCTCCAGCCTTTGAAGGAAGGAAAGGTGTGGGGGAGGGTCTGTTGAAAGAGGGGTTGATGTTCCCTGATGCTCCCTGGGGCCCCCTCTGGAAACTAGCAGTAACAACACCCCAAGTGGTTCCCCAGTGCTATGTGGAATTCCACCCTGGAGACATTACTTCTAGCTCAGCATTGCTCCGTCTGGCTGCTGCTTTTAAACTGTGAGTCAGACAAGGAGGTACAAGTCACCAAAACTCCCAAATGCCCTCTGGAGCAGGAATTTCTTGGAACCTCTCCCTGATATATTCTCAACCAAGTCGGGGGCTGGGTAGGTTTGAGGATGAGATCATGAAAGCAAAAGGAACTTTTATTTTATGCTTAAGACATTCTGGGCACCATGCTAGGTGCTTTCGTACATTACATCATTGACTCCCAGGGCATTATTTATGCTTTCCAGGTGCGGAAACCAGTCTCGAAGAGTGTGACCCACCCAAGGTTACAGAATGAGTCCATGGCAGGGCTCGGGTTAGAATCTAGGTCTGTGTTTTCTTAACCTGACAGTGGCCCTTAGCTGGCTCTTGCGAATAGGGAAGGGCACAGAAAGCACAAAAAGGCAACCCAGGGTGGGGGCTGGCCCTAGAGTCCCCCTAAAGTTGGGGGGCCATGGTCACAGATGGAGAAGGTTGGCAACAGGACCAGGATCTAGGCGCCATGGGAGCTTGGGTCTCTCCCTCCTCCCTTCCCCTCTCTTTTTAGAGGCCCCCTGTGAGCAGGGCCCAAGCCCAAGGAGGGGGTGATCTTATTGCTAATTTGGGACCCTTGCTGTGGGGTACACATCTCTTTTCCTATTTTCACTGTCCTGGGCCAGGGTTGGGGAGCCTCCCACACAGGGGAGTGGAGAGAGATGACTTAGGGCACACCAGTCCCTGGCCTGGGAAATTGGGGTCCAGAGGAACTGTGTGTGTTGGAGACAATGTGCCCCCCTTGCTGGTCTGCTAGGAGCCATGGAAGCAGGATGAACGTGGTGACAGTCTACACCACAGGGACCCAGGAGCTCCTCTGTGTGCCAGCTCTGTGCTGGGTGCTGGGAAAGGCAGTGGCCAACACTGACTTCCCAGTGGGCAAGGCGGACACTACAGAGTCAACAACAAACAAGAGGACCCTTTGGATGGTGATAAACATGCTTCAGAGAAAAAGGGGATAGAATGACTGAGGGGCAGCCTTAAGTAGCGTGGCCAGGGAAGGCTTCTCCAAGGAGGGAACATCTGAGCCGAGAACTCTGCATGGCAGACAGACAAGTGGCTTGTCCAAGGCCACACAGTAAGCTCGGGTAGAGCCAGGCTAGGACCCATTTCTGGACTCTCATGCTAACGGTCTTCCTCCTCCTAGAAACATCCATCTCTTGGGTTCTGACATGTTGGACGCTACTTCCCTGAGTCCTTGACTGGCTTACCCTCCTTCCAGAGCTGGCTTATCCCAGCCCTCCTCTGCCCCCCAGTGTGAACCCCCACATATACCCTGATGACTCCAAAACTTCCACCTGCACCCCTCCCCTCTCTCCTGAGTGACAGGGGTCTGCTTAACATCTCCACTTGGATGTCTGATGGTCTCTTAGCACAAGGCTAAGTTGATATAATAAAGAAACCCCAAATCAGAGTAATTTTAAAATAGTCAAGTGATTCCTCTGTCATAATAGTCCCAAGGGAAGTGTTTCAGGTTGGCAGGTAGCTCTGCTCCATGTGGTCATTTAGGGACCCAGACTATTGACGGTGCCACTGTCTTTAGCATGATGCTTCTGAGGTCTCTCTGGGTATCACTCTTCCAGCCAGTGTGAGGGGAAGAACACAGATGTCTAGGGCAGGAATGTCTTCTTAACCAAGAGAGGCAGAATACCACTCTGCTTGTGTTCCACAGATGAGAGTTCAGGCGTATGGCCCACCAGGCTTCAAGAGAAGTTGAGAAATGTGACCCAGCTGGGTGGGCAGCTGGCTGTCTCTGCTGCAGCCACCATCTAGAACACCGAGGACTCCCCTGCCCTGGCAGCAGGGGAAAGTTCTCTGGGGTGACCCCCTTACCCTGTGCCTCCCTGGTCCTGGCTTTGCCCTTTGAGAATTCTTCCTTGTCTGTCATTACCCACAACCATGGACTTGAACAATCATGAGCTTTTGCAGTCCCCTGGAAATTTTGTTGGCAATAACAATTCCTTCAAAAACTTAGTAGACTTCAGTTCCAGGCGGTTCTAGTTAGTTCCATGTGCCAGAAACCACACAGGTAGTTCCTTTCTTGACAGTTATTAAGTCTGTCTTTCTTGCCAAACCTATTTCTTTCTCACTCATTAGAAATGAGGGTTACCCTAAGGACATTGAAATAACAGAGTTGGATAACAAGGCAATACCCTTAACATAATACTTTGCCACAGGGATGATTTCATTTGGCTTAATGTTTGGCCTAATAGACAAGCTTTGAGAGAGGCTCTGGACCATGTCAGTGTGATCTCCTGCCCTTTGAAAAAAAACAGTTGGCTTTTTCAACCCAGAGGACACCAGTTTTCTGGATTCTTTTTGTTTCTGTCCATCTTTTCGTGCAGACTAGCCAATCTCTTTCTTGTAATATTTTGCCGAAAGCAGCATCAAGCAGCCAACACGTGCAAATGTTTTCTCTTTTCAACCATTTTTCTAGAATTATAGGCTCAATAGGCATGTGGGCTGTCTTCCAAATTATCACAGGTGATGTTTGCAATAAATGTTTTGTCCCAGCGTAGCAAGGGTCACCAGCTTCCCATTCTCCAATATCTGTTTTTATATTGCTGACCACCTGTCAGCTAAGCCAACGGCACGTGTTTTAGGGGTTTTATACATGGCAGTTTCCACTTCTGGTACCAATTTCTGTATTAGTTAGGGTATTGCTAAGCTCCTGTTAAAAGGAACTCCAGGCCTGGCATGGTAGCTCACACCTGTAATCCTAGCACTTTGGGAGGCCGAGGTGGGAGGATTGCTTGAGGCTAGGAGTTCAAGACCAGCCTGAGCAACAGCAAGACACCATCTCTACAAAAAAATAGAAAAAGTAGCTGGGCATGGGCACCTGTAGTCCCAGCTACTTGGGAGGCTGAAGCAGGAGGGTCATTTGAGCCCAGGCATTGAGGGTGATGCCACCACACTTTAGCCTGGGCAACTTAGCAATACCTTGTCTCAAAAAAAAAAAAAAAGGAATTCCAAATACAGTAGTCTTAAAATTATAGAAGTTGATTTTTCTCTCATGTCATATAGTTTTGAAATGAGCATTCCAGGCCTCACCCAGGTGGGCAGTGGGTTTTGCTGGGTGGCCACCCTTCTTTTCCCCAAGGCGTTCCCATCTAATCTCATCAGTGGCACCACCATAGAGCACTTGCTCAGGCCAAATACACAGAAGCCAACCTTGATTCCTCCTCCTCCCCTGCCCCGCGCCCCATCTAATCTGTCGGCAAGTTCTCTCAATTCTATATTCAGACAAATCCCAAATCTGACATTTCCTACATCTCCATTGCCTCCGCCCTACCCCAAGCCTCCACTGTCTTGTCTCTGGGGTCGCATGACAATCTTCCAAGTGGAAGATTCTTCCTGCTTCTTCCCTGGCTCCTCTCCATATAACAGCCACAGTGAGTTTTGAAAAACACAAATTGGAACATGTAACTCCCTGTGCTCAAAACCCTTACTATTCGCCCTTGGAATGAAATTCCATCTTTGTAACGCAGCAGCCAAGGCCTTAAGTGACCTTCCCATCCCCCCACGCACTCTTCGTTAGCCACACAGGCCTCCTTGCTGCTCCTCAAATAATCCAACCTTGTTCTTGCTTTAGCGCCTTTGCACTAGGGTTCCCTGTGCCCAGCACTCTCTTCACACTTGGCCACATGGCTGGTTCCTCCTTTGTCCACCATGGGGCAGCCACTTCAGCGCAGTGGGCAAGAGTGTGGGCTCGGCGCTGCCTAGGTTTGAAGCTCAGCTCTGCTACTTTCTGGCTGTGGGACCTTGGGACAAGCTGCTTAGCTTCTCTGTGCCTTGGTTTTGCTGTCTGTAAGTGGCAATGATAAATGTATGGCACTTGTTACCCAGGGTTGTTGAGAGGATTAAATAAAATAGCTAACACATTAAATGAGTTAATGCATAAAAGTACTCAGAGCACCGCACATATTAAGCACTTAGCAGTGTTATTATTGTCCTTCAGGTGTCAGCTTAAATATCCGCCACTCTGGGAAGCCTTTGCTGGCCACCTACTCTGTGACTCTCTCCATCTGCACCCCTATCACACCACCCTATTTTATTTCCACCCCTGCACATGTTCTTGTTGATACATTTATTGTCTCCCCCCCCCCAATTGAATGTAACTGTCATGAGGGCAGGGACTTTATCTTTTCTTGTTCACTTCCATGCTGAGCCGGTATACAGTGGGTTCTCAGTAAGTCTTTGTTGAGTGGATATGGAAGGCACGGAGGCCAAATCCCACCGAGTCCCTCCTTTGCCTGTGGCGCTGTGCGCCTTGCTGGGTGCCCAGGGAGGGCACTGCTCTCTGTGCGCTGGGCATCTCAGGCCCACTTTGCTCTTGGGAGTCCCAGGGCACCGGGCAGGGGCCGTCCTCTGGACCTGCACTTAAAGACCCTCGGCGCACTGGTAGGATGTTGCTCAGGGGTCTCATTCCTTAGCAGGGAGCTGTCAGAGCACGGACTTTAGAGTCCGCCCCGCTGGCTCCATCAGTGACTAGGGGAGTAGCTACTTATCCCCTCTGCGCCTCCGTTTTCTCATATGTAAAACTGAGAGAATACCAATTACCTCACAGGGCTGTTAGGAAGATTAAATAGGATGATATATGTGAAACAGAGCCCACTGGCTGGCTTGGAGTAAGCTCTCCAGATGGTAGCTATTATTGTTGTTGTTGTCAGTGCCTTATCTAAGTGTCTTTCTTCAGGGCACGAATGGGGGTGACTTGGGTGGGGAGAGGAGTGAGGAGACAGAAGACATCCAGGTAAGGGAAGAACCGGCATGGAATAATCGGGGTGCGTTTGTATTCGTGCGCACGTGTGTGTGTGTGTCTGGGCGGAGAGGTGGCGAGGATCCAGAGGAGAAGCCCGCCCCTTCCTCCTAGCTCAGTTCTGGGGAGCCAGGCGCCTGACTCTCCTGGCTACAAGGAGAGCAGCAGAATTCCGCGGCAGAATAACTAGCGCCTTGAGTGTGCGCATCTGGGGTTGGGGGGCGGGGGGCCTGCGTCCCAGCGGACACCTGGGTTGCTACAGACGTGGACATGGGGAGTGGGGTGATCCCAGAGTGGACAGCGCCCGCCTAGTCCTGCCGATCCGAGGACCCCTGGCCCGGGCGCAGCTCGGAGGCGCCGCGTGCTCCTGGGGCCTCGGATCCTCCCGGAACCCCCGCGGGCGGGGCCAGCCTTCCGGAGCCGGGTTGGCAGGGGGCGGGCGGCTCCGGGGAAGGGGCCGTTACTTTCCCAGAGTGGCGGGGCTACGTCAGGCGGAAGGGCGCGGGGCGCGCACGCTTTAAATGGCATTCGCTGTCATCCGAGCTCGCGGCCGTGTGGGCAGGAGCGGGCTATATAAGCCGCGAGCCGGGAAGCCGCGGGGCAGACGGCGACAGCAGCGGCGGCGAGCGCTTCGGAGCGCGGCAGAGCAGCGTCCCCGGAGCCCCGCGCCCCCCGACGGGCCCGCTCGCCCGCCCTCCGGAGGAGCGCCGGCCCGGGCCCGCGAGGGCCGCCGCCACCCCGCAGCAGATTTGGATCCCCCGCCCGGCGAGCCCCAGGCTGCTGCCTCCCGGGGGACCCCGGCGCAGCGGCCAACCGGGGAGAGTCCCGGAGCCCCGCCGCCCGGCCCCGCAGACGCCGGCGGCGCCATGGCAGCCGCCAAGCCCGGCGAGCTGATGGGCATCTGCTCCAGCTACCAGGCGGTGATGCCGCACTTCGTGTGCCTGGCCGACGAGTTCCCGCAGCCGGTGCGGCCCGCCAAGCTGTCCAAGGGCAAGGGCCGGCTGAGGCGGCCGCGCCAGTCCCGCTTCAAGACGCAGCCGGTGACCTTCGACGAGATCCAGGAGGTGGAGGAGGAGGGGGTGTCCCCCATGGAGGAGGAGAAGGCCAAGAAGTCGTTCCTGCAGAGCCTGGAGTGCCTGCGCCGCAGCACGCAGAGCCTGTCGCTGCAGAGGGAGCAGCTCAGCAGCTGCAAACTGAGGAACAGCCTGGACTCCAGCGACTCCGACTCGGCCCTGTGAGGGGCGCCGCCCGGAAGGGGGACGCGCGCGCGTCCGCGGCCCGCCAGGGGACCAGGGGGCGAACCCCGAGAGGGCTGGCGCCCCGCCCCGGGGGACCCCTGAGGACCGGGGACCGCCGCCCCTCGCGCGCTTGGACTACCGCCCGACTGCGAGCTGGTCCGTGCGTCGTCCGCTGCGCTCGCCCTGGCCCGGAGCGCGCGGGGCGCCAGGGAGGGGGGCCGCTTTCTTTGCCCTTGTAAATGTTTATTTTTTAACTCTTCCCAGTACGAACTCTTCTGTGAGTGTGTGAGGGGCGGCGCGCCCGCGCTGAGGCGGGTCCCGGTCGCCGGGGTCGCCGCTCCAAGCCCTTGTCTAATAATGGTTTGCAACTCCGACTTTGCACACCGCTGCACCGTGGCCCCAGCGCACACCCGTCCACACTCACGCCAACACACTCTCGCTGAACACTTTTATAATTGTTAGGCGCGGCCGATGGGACTTGGGCGCAGCGCAGCTGCTGCTGCGGCCGGAGGATTGATATTTATTTTTGCATTGCGATGGCTGAAGGCGTTTATTTAACGATCTTTTTACCTGGATATGTCTGTGAGGCTCCCGAACGGAGACAAATAAAGTCCATATATTTGCACAGTGCATTTCTCCAGGCTCTTGACTTCTTGAACCTTTGGGGCCCAGGTTCCCAAGGCTGAGGGAGATGGTGGCGGGACGGGGAGCCAGGGAGCCCCAGGTGGAAGTGCCTCCACTACCTTCAGTCACCAGAATGAGGTCGCGCCCCAGGTCCATCACCTGCCTCTCCAATGGATCCCCACCCGGCCCAGAGCGCTTCTGCCCCACCCCCATCCCCCATCGCCCGCGTCCGGGATGGAGAGAAGCCGCTGGCGGGGCAAAGTCGGCGCTGTGAGGTTGGACAGCGCCCTCCTTGGCGCAGTTGACCTTTCAGGGAGGCCGGGGTTAGGGTCCCCTCCCCACACCCGCCGCAGAAGACACCACTCGCTCGGCGCCCATTCCTGGCGGCGGGTGGGGCGGGTGGGGAGCCAGCACTGGGAGACCTGGGCGGGGTTATTTGGGCTGTAGGACCCGAGAGAGGGCCAGGAGCCCGCCTGGGCTGGGCGGGAGTGTGGGTGCGCACTCGCTGCCGCCTGCAGGTACCTTCCCAACCCCCAGCTAACTCAGCCACGCTGTGCCCCCAGAGCAAACGGGGGCTCTGTTCTTTGGTGCGTCCTTCCAGCCCTTATTTTCTGCCCACTTTGGGGTAAAAGGAGGGTGGGACGTGTCTTTGGTCCGAGCCTGCAGGACGCTTGGGTACCACCGAGTTCTGCCCCGCGCCCGTCCCTGCCTTTGTTTACAGATGAGGAGACAAGGCCAGCGGCGAGGGAAAGGTCACACGCAGAGGAGCGGAGGCGCAGCCGGTGCTCCTGACTCCCGGTCCCCCGCTCCTTCCACTACAGGAGTGTCTCTGCAGTGCTCTTCAGCAGCGGCACCCTAAATCCTCCGGGTTAGCGGTGTAGCAGTGTCACCTGGCAGCGGGTGGTCAGGTGTAACAAACAACACTGGTTGAGGAAGGCGGGTCCCCACACCTGAGGCCTCTTCCCAGCCCACCCCTCCCGGATTACTCCAGGCTGACCAGCCCCCCCTCCCCCGTGGCCAGGCTGTGGGCTGAGGAGCAGGGAGACTGAAGGAGAGCGCAGAGGCGCGTCCACGCGGTCTCCGGGCTGCCGCGGCTCCGTGCTCGGGCGCCCTCTATTGGTGGGGCTGGGGGGCCAGGCGTCTTCCCAGCAAACCCATCCTCTCAGCTCAGCCAGCCCGTGGTGGGAACTGTCTGTCTCCTTTCACGCCGCACCTCTGGCAGCCCTGGGCTTCGCAGAAGAAGAGAGAACAGAGCAAATAAAGCAAAGAAACAAAAATAGAACCGCAGGGCCTGAGAGGATGTCCTTCCCACTTGCTCAGAGAGAGGAGAACAGACCCGTGACACTGGCTGCTGTGGTCTTTGGCTCCTGTCCCAGCACCTGAGGACACACCGGCCATGGTAGTCCCCAACGACGGGGTTCCATTGTGGTGGTGGGGGAAGGGGTTGGTGACAGGAGGTCCTTATCTGCAAAGGCCACCTCAGGTTGATGCTTTATTCCAGTCCACAGCTGCTGTCACTGGGCTGCTTTGAGCTCCCTGGGGCAGGAGGAGGGGGGCTGGGACACCCGCAGAGCCCAGCCCCATGCTCTTCTTTCTCCAAAGAGACTCGCCAAGGGCAGAGGGAAGGACCCCAACATCCTTCCCCCTCCTTAGCTCTTCTGCAGTGGCTCCTGTTTCTACTCTTCAAGAGCCAGATGCCCCCAAGGATCTGAAACACCCCCCCCAGTGGGAGTCTAGACCCCTCAGGCTGAGATCCTCCCTCTGGACAGCCTTCTCCTGCCAAGAACCTCCTTGTCCTGCTGGCCCTCACCCCTACTCAGCTGACGGCCCCCCTAGGGTCTCCTCGGATGCCCCTGGCCAGTATCGAGGGTTATTTCTGGGACCTTGTCCCACCTCTGGACTCCCTGCTAAGCTGCAGGCAGGCCCCAGCACTGCCGAGGTGCTTCTGAAATGTTTGTTGGGTTAAAATAAATAAAGAGGCAGTGAGGAAGAGAAGAACGACTACCATCTTGCCTACTTCTTAGTCTGTTTTTAAATTATTCTTCCAATTTTTTATTGCCCAAGAAATATTTGTTCATTATAATATAAAACAAGTAACTTATACTCCCACCACTCAGAGACAAATAGGTTAACATTTTGAAAGTTATGCCTATATGTGCATGCTTATTTTCTTTTATAAGACGGGTTTATATTCCACATGCTGTTTTCAGCCTGCTTTTTTGCTTCGTTGCATTTGTATTTAATATCAGTATATAAGGATCTCCATCATAGTTTTTACAAATTCTGTTGAATAGATACTCCACATTTAATTAAGCTAATGCTCCACTGCTTAGTATAAAAACGATGTCCTATTTGTCCCAGTTTCATAGTTTGGCCTATAACTGGCAGTTCTAAGTGTTGATATGGAAAGAAGTCTGGTGGGAGCAGGGGCTCGGAGAGGGTGAGGGAGAGAAGGTTGGGGTGCTGCAGTGTGAGAGGGGCCATGGCCCCTGCACGACACTGGGGTTGCTCTCTGGTTCTGAATGTCTCTGCCCTGCACAGAGGAAGGGGCAGGAGAGACTGGGGGGTAGGGAGCCCCTGCCAGGTCCCTGAGGAACTGCTGGGCTAGGCTCTTCCCTGTGTCCTAAGGCATCCCGCAGGAGTGCACAGCTCCAGGGAGAGGCGGGCTGGGCCGGGCTGGGTGGCCAAACGGTGGAAGAGGAGGAAAGTGCAGGGGAGACATGCAGTGAAGGAGCAAGCGAGAGCAGGGGAGCCGGAGAGGTGGAGAGGAAGGAGACATGGAAAGTCAGAGACATAGAGAGAAGGCAATTAAAAGAGATGGAGAGATACGGAGAGATAGAGTCAGGAGCCAGAGAACGGGAAGAGATGAAAAGCACAAGGACCACCTGTAAGGGTGGAAAGCTTGCTAGGTGCTCACGGTGCGGGCTCACTACCCTGGGCCGGAAAAAGTGAGAGACAGAGAGAGAGGGGCCCACGTGGATAGGAAGGAGGGAAGGAGTAGAAAGAAGCGCTCTGGAGAATGGGGCTGGAGGAGAGAGGCTCAGGAGCCATAGAGCAGCGTGAGCCTGGGTGGGTGGACGCCTGCCCAGCCGTCTGGAGTTACAGGCCGACTTCCTTCCCTTCCCTGCCTGGGCCTCAGCCCACAGTCCTCTCCTGGGTGATGAGTTTTCAAACAGGCTGGAGCCCAGGCAAAGCAGAGGTAACAAGAGGCCACCCCAGCTCTGGCCACAGCCTCTCCTAAATATTTCCCTTTGGCCCTGGGGGCGCTGTTTAGCAGGGCCTGTCTTGGACTGATGTAAAAGCCAGCTTGGCCTTAGCAGCCCACTGTGTCCCATTCTGGCCCCACCTGGTGTGGAGTTGGGAGGGTAGGGCAGTCTGCCGTCCCGGGAAATCATGTTTGCTGTGGGCTTGGGGGTGTGTCCTCCTGAAGCACATTTGGGGTAGCCCCTAGGCCCTTTGGGCTCTGGAAACATGGGAGGGGGATAAAGGCCACCATTCAGGGAGCACCTCCTGTCGGTAGTCCACTTCCATCCTGATAAGGTTTCTCAGGCATTTTACAGATGAGAAAACTGAAAATCAGAGGGGTTAAGTTTCTTGACAATAGCCACAGGTAGTCAGTGGTGAGCTGGCTTGCAACCTAGTATTTTTTAAATCCCAACGTTTGTGCTCTTTTTGGAATATGAACCCCAACTTCCTGCTGTAACCCCTTGTGGTAGCTATGAGAATAATGAGCTTTGCAGATCTCCTGCTACCGGGAGTGTAACTGACCGACTGCGGCCTGGCTTTGAAACCTGCTACCCTCTTTGGCTAAGGCCAAACCCTCCATGGGCTGCTCTCTACCAACGTGTGCATGGCTGGGATACTGAGGCAGAAGCATTCCTGGGAGACATGAGATTTCTTAGATTTCTTTGTTGGTGGCCTTTGTCACAAAGATTTCCTAGTGGCTCTGCAGAAGCTTTTTTAGCCTGCAGAGCAGCCTACGGACAACCTCTCTCCCTCTCTCCATCACTCAGGGTCACACTTGCCCTGCAGCCTGTGGTCTTCCCAGCCTTTCTTGCTCCCTCCCTATGTCATTTCACACAGACATGTCTCCTCATGAGATCCTTGTGCATTTATTCCCATCCTGGTGTCTGCTTCCTGGAGAATGGGGG
The DNA here is from genome assembly GCA_963575035.1 of Avahi laniger. NCBI lineage: Eukaryota > Metazoa > Chordata > Mammalia > Primates > Indriidae > Avahi > Avahi laniger. Next base: position 4,691 of record CAUYSK010088646.1, on the reverse strand, counting down.
CTAGCACACCCTTCCAACCCCGAGCAGGTTCCCGGTGCTTCCATGCCCATTGGCACAGGGGAGGATGGTGGGCACTATTTTAGGGAGAATATAGGGCGGTGGCAAAGTTTACCAAATAGGTCTGTGTCATGATGGTCTGCTGGCCCTGGGCCAGATTCTCTTATGTGGCCTTAAGACTGTGGGGTACCCACCCCCCTGGCAGGCTGTCTTTCTCCTTCCCACAGGTGGGAACACGGTTGTGCCTTCAACCTAGCCCCAAGGAGAACAGTCAGGTGTGTTCTATTCATGGGGAAATGAGCACACCCAGTTGTGTAGTGGCCAGAGGGAGAGACGGGGGCACAGACTGGTAGCAATCCCCTAAAATCTGTCCTATCCTTTTTCCTGGACGTGAAGCTAGACCACTCTCAGCCCACCCTACTCCTTGCATTTAGTTTTACCCAGTGACAGGTTTTCTTCAGTTATATGTGAGTGCAAGTAATATTTGCCTCTCTGGACCAGGCCCAGGATCATGAGTATTCCAGCTCCACAATCTCTTCTCCCTCTGCCAGGTGTAACTTGGATAAGGTGGTAACTTGGCTTCTACGAAGGAGATGATGACGTGGCCTTAGGGGAGGATGGGACCACAACTTGGAAGGAACTTGGGTCTCTGAACTACTGAATGAAACGAAGCTGTCTGCTGCTCTGCACTGTTATAATAGAGGAAAATACAGTCGTGTCTTTCCCCAGACCCGCTGGGATGTGGGTCTCTTGTGTTGCAGCAGAGCTACCTTACCTCACTGCACACTGTCCTTGCTTTGCTGTGTGTGTGATTCACCACGAAAGGTGAATTCAAGTCTCCTATTCTCCTTGCATTGCTGTAATTAATGCTGCCAAATGTAACAACTAGGTTACCTGTTGCACAGATATTCATAACAGCTGTATCAGCATTTAATTTGTGTGGCACTCTGATATGTTACATAGTGCCTTGTCATTTTGATTAGTGCTTTTTGGCTTGAATTGCTTCTTGTTTGATAATCACATCATGACATCATTAGTATTTTTATTTGCCTGGTATGCCTTTGCTTGTCCTTTTGTTTGCCACCTCTTGAGCTTGTATCAGCTGTGTCTCTTCCACATGGTATAGAGTTGGACTTTATTTTGAGACTTAATCTGAAAATACTTTTTTAAAACCAAGTGCATTATAGACCTATAGCAACTAAAGAGATTGAATTACTAATCAAAAACCTCCTAACAAAGAAAAGTCTAGGGCCAGTTGGCTTCGCTGATGATTTTTACTAAACATTTAAAGAAGAATTAACAATACTTCTCAAAATCATCCAAAAAATAAAACAGGAGGGAACACTTCCTAACTCATTATAGGAGGCCAGCATTACTCTGATACCAAAGTCAAAGACACCACGAGAAAACTACAGACCAATATCCCTCATGCATCTAGATGCATAAATCCTTAACAAATTACTAGTGGCATCCAAAAGACCACAAAGATGGCTAAATAGTAAAAAGGAGACTTTATTGGTTATATCTGTTTACATACCAGGAAGAGACAGTTTTCAGCAGGTGCTGAAGGTGCATTGTTTTTGAGGAGGGAAAGGGCAGGTTGGGTTTTTATGCCTCACAAGGTCCGTATTACACAATAGAGTCATACATTTTCAGCAGGTTTTGGGGAGAAAGCTTATACATATTTATGAGAGGAGCTGAGCACATGCAAAATGGGTAAACATATATGTAACATATAACCCATGTTCACTTTGAGGCAGGGTTTTAGCATTAAAATGAGGTAGAATTGGCTCTTTATATCAAAAGGTGAACTGTCAACAAAGACGGTTTGTGAGCAGCTTCTAGAAGCTGGCTGAAACTGGCTTAAGGTCTGTAGTTACTCATTAGAAATAAATGTTTGTAAGGCTGGTCCTCTGTCCAATCAGAGTTGTAGTGGTCAGGGTTGTAAATTAGAGTTAGGAGGGATTTGATAATTCCTAGTGTTAGGGAATTTAGCAAGTGTGGTTTTTCTTACAGTCATGGGAATTTAGAAATTTGCCATGCCAGCTGAGCCCTGAGCCCCCAACCCATAGGGAACTTTATTTCCTTAATGTTAGAGTCCGTCTTAATTGATATAGATGCATCTATTTTGGTGTCTCACATCACACTAGCAAACCAAGTGCAACAGTATTTTAAAGGAATTATATAGCATTACCAAGCGTGATTTATGATGCCAGGGTTGTTCAATATAAGAAAATCAATCAATGTGATATACTACAGTAAGAGAACAAAGGAAAAAACCCACATGATCATCTCAATTGATGCAGAAAAATCATTTGACAAAATCTAACACCTTTTCATAATAAAAACACTCAGAAAACTAAGAATAGAAGGAAACTTTCTCAATATGGTAAAGAACAGTTATAAAAAAATCCAGAGCTAATGTCAAACTCAATGATGAATGACTTAAAACTTTCCCCCTAAGGTCAGGACCAAGGAACAAATGCCTGCTTTTGCCACTGCTATTCAATATTGTACTGAAAGTTCTAGCCAAAGCAATTAAGCAAGAAAAATAAATAAAAGGCATCCAAATTAGAAAGGAAGAAGTAAAACTATCTCTATTCACAGATGACATCATCCTATTTCTACATGGAAAATCCTAAAGAAATAACAACAAACACTATTAGAGCTAATAAACACATTCAGAAAATTTGCAAGATATAAGATTTGACATACAAAAATCAGTTGTATTTCTATACACTAGCAATGAACCATCTGAAAAGGAAACTAAGGAAACATTCCATTTACAATAGCATGAAAAAGAATAAAATGCTTAGGAATAAATTCAAGCAAGAAGGTACAAGACTTGTACACTGAAAGCTACAAAATATTCCTGAAAAAAATTAAACAGAACCTAAATAAATGAAAAGATACCACAAGTTCATGGATTGGAAGATTTAATGTAATACTCTTGAAATTGATCTGGTGAATCTGTAATTGAATACATTACATTGAATTCAATTACACCAAATATATGTAATCCCTATAAAAATACCAATGACCTTTTTTTATTTTTGCAGAAATGGAAAAGCTGATCGTATAGTTCATGTAAAATTTGCATGGGACCCTGAACAGAAAAAAATAATCTTGAAAAAGAACAAAGTTGGAAGATACACTTCCAATTTCAGAATTTACTACAAAGCTACAGAAATCAAAACAATGGGGTACTAGGATAAGCATATAGATCATGGAATAGAATTGATACTTCAGAAAGAAACCCACACATTAATAGGCAGTTATTTATTTATTTATTTATTTTTTGAGACAGAGTCTCACTCTGTTGCCCGGGCTAGAGTGCCATGGCGTCATCCTAGCTCACAGCAACCTCACACTCCTGGGCTCAAGCAATCCTTCTGCCTCAGCCTCCCGAGTAGCTGGGACTACAGGCATGCACCACCATGCCCGACTAATTTTTTCTATATATTTTTAGTTGTCCAGATAATTTCTTTCTATTTTTAGTAGAGATGGGGTCTCGCTCTTGCTCAGGCTGGTCTTGAACTCCTGAGCTCAAACAATTCGCCCACCTCGGCCTCCCAGAGTGCTAGGGTTACAGGTGTGAGCCACCACGCCCGGCCGCCAGTTGTTTTTTGACAAGGGTCTCAAGACCATTCAATGGGTAAAGAATAGTTTCTTCAACAAATGTTGCTGGAACAACTGGATATCCATATGCAGAAGATTGAAGTTGGGGCCTTGCCTCACATCATATACAAGAATCAACTCAAAATGAATCAAAATCTAAATATAAGAGCTACAACCATAAAACTCATATAAGAAAGGATAAGAAAGGATAAGTCTCCATGCCTTTGGATTTGTCAATGGTTTCTTAGGCATAGCACCAAATGCACAAGCAACTAAAGAAAAAATAGATAAGTTGAATTTCATCAGAATTAAAGAAGCTTTCTTCTTCTTTATAGAAGAATATTATAAAGAAAGTGAAAAGACAACCCACAAAATGGGAAAAAATGTTTCAAATCATATATCTGGTAAGAGTCTAGTATTGAGAATATATAAAGAACATTTACAACTCAACAACAAAAAGACAAGCAACCCAATTAAAAACTGGGCAAAGGACTTGACTGACATTTATCCAAAGAAGAAATACAAATGGCTGAAATACCCTGTGAGTTTTGTGCCACTGTTTGGGATTTGGATATTGCTGGGAATAATTTCTTTACAAATGACTTGATTTTTTTTTATTTGGCCTGGCTGCTCAAATGATATTTTCTGTGTCTTTCTAATGATTTTTTATTAGGTGCCTAGGAATTGACTATTCTAGGACAACTTTCCCTGCCACACAGAATGCCTTTTAGGTAGATTCAAATCTTTGATTTTAAAAAAGTTACCCTCTACTTTTTAAGTATTTATTGTATTTTATTGATTTGTTTTTCTTCTTTAGAGATTCCAATTATGTATATGTTTTCTCTGTCTTTTTTTTCTATATCTATTATTTTTTCTCTAGGTAAAAAAAAAAACGCTTTCTTCATTCTGCCTCATCTTGTTGACTGTTCTATTCCTGTTGCTCTATGAATTAGTATTAAACGTGTTTTGGGGACAGGATCTGTCTTAAGAGTTTTATAGAGCTTTGCCCTGAAAGAATATGTGAACGTGTTGGTTTGCATTTCAAATGCTGTTACACTGGAAGGGCGTCTCTGAAA
>CAUYSK010088642.1:0-114623 GCA_963575035.1 Avahi laniger | reverse complement strand
CGTGACCAGCCTGAGCAAGAGCAAGACTCCATTTCTACTAAAAAAATAGAAAGAAATTAGTTGGACAACTAAAAATATATAGAAAAAATTAGCCAGGCATGGTGGCACATGCCTGTAGTCCCAGCTACTCGGGAGGCTGAGGCAGTAGAATTGCTTGAGCCCAGGAGTCTGAGGTTGCTGTGAGCGAGGCTGATGCCATGGCACTCTAGCCCAGGCAATAGAGTGAGCTCTGTCTCCAAAAAATAAATAAATAAAATAAAGAGCTTCCTTAGTTTAGTTTCTTGTAAAAGCCCTATATTTTCCATAAAGGCTGCCTTCCAACTGTTTAATTTTTCATGATGCCACTTCAATAACCTACAATAATTTGTTTTATTCAGTTTTATGTACATTTCAGGAAACAGCAGAAAGAAAAGTACATTGTTTATGCTTAACCTGTATTAATCATTACTTTCCCTAGGGAATAGTTATTTACAAGTTACTAAATAACATTTTCTCCTAGGAAACCTCCTCTTGAGTACTAGATTCTAGCTTTGTCCCAAGCAGTAGTCCTGCTTCCTGCTTTGGGTAAGAATGACAGCAGGTGCAGCCATCCAACCCCTCACTGAAAATAGGTGAGGCCCTTAAATCTTATCAAGAGCAAGTGAACAGTAAGAAGGAAGCTGCACCCTGTTCTCTTGGAAGCGCTCACGTGTGTTGACAACAAGCCTACACGGGCACAGGGCACCTTGATCTCAGTGTCCTTAGAGGGCCCACCTTGAGTAGGACCAATACACACAAAGCTGAATTGTTCACACCAAAAGAGGCCAGGTGGACACCCTGCTCTCAAGAGACTGTGATTGCTACTAACCCATGAGGTGTTTGCTGGCTCCCTGCCTCACTTACACAAATGAGATGGGATAGGGAAACGAAAACAGTTAAGAATGGAGCAAGAATATGAGAGATGGTGGAAACAGTTGCCTGGAAGATTCCACTTGAATAGATACTTCCCTACCACAAAAAAAAAAAAAAAAAAAAAAAAAAAACAGTTGTCTTGTTTGCACAGGATATTGGATCAAGACTCCCTCATCAACCAAAGACTTTACTGGAGGCCATGAAACGAGCATAGATTTCTGGAAATGGTAGAGAGAACTGAACAGCAGTCACCATTAAAACAAAAATCATAAATCTAAAAATTTACTTTTGGGAAAAGTGTGTTTGAATGAATTATTTTATTCCATCAAGAACTTATTTATCTAATAAACAATAAAAAGTCATAACATGTAATATTAAATACAGTAATTTTAAAGTCTACTACCACATAGAAACTCATGAAAGCATTTAATTAATAAGCAGTAGATAATAATATTTTCATAAAAATAAAAAAGCTATTTCAGCTCTTTGCTGTCAAAAGGAGTAAATTTTGGTCCCTTTCACTAATGGAGTAGGCCACTCATTATGTTTTCTGTCTTAGGATAGATTTAGTTGGCGAGCTCCTTGGTTTTGTCTTTGATACAAAGAAAGACTGATATTTGTGTTATGTTTTCATAATCAGAATGTTGTTTCACATTATTTTGGGGTCCAAAGAAAGCAATATGCATAAATCAAGCACAGGTTTAGAAATGGGCTGTCAGGGTCTCCATATTAAGAGGAAATCCAACTGATCCATTGTCTTATAAACACTCATAACTATTCTTCTATCAGCCTGAAAATGCAATAAATGCTTTGGAGAATTTTGTTTAGCTGATTGGCTGGATGTTGGCTCATATTTTAATTGTCTTGCTGGATTTGGTTAATGTAATCCCAAATCATGAGAAATATATTTTGTTCTCAGTATTTAAGATCTCGAGATTTAGTAGTTATTTTTGGCAGGCTTTGAATATGAAATGTAGTGGTGAAGAGATATGAATTAAATAATTAATCTTCATATGTACATGTATCAAGAAGAAACATAAGAAAAAGAAATACATGATCCAGACCTTTCAGCAGTATTTTTCTTTTTAAAATACATGTCTCTAAAATTACTAACATTAGTTCTTGAGAAAATGTAATATGACTTGTTTATATAACTCTTCTTCCTCCTAATGAAGCTTGTATGTATGTATTAAATAATTTTAAACACCTTTTAGTTTACATAGAAAAAGAACAAAAAAATAGAACTCTTCACTTTTTTATAATGGATAAAAAAAAAACCTGAGATGGAAGCTTTTGGAAGAAAAACTAAAACCTGAATGAGAGTTTTGCATTTTTAAAAAGCACTGCAGATCAGAATGCTCTTATTATATTGCCTCAACCTCAGCATTGCTTAACTAAGGAAAATAAGTTCTAGAACTAAGATGAGCTGCAGTTATGAAAGAAGACGCTGCAGAAAAGTGAGCATCTTTATTGTTAGTCTTAGTTTTTTTCCTTTAAATTATTTGCCAATTCCAGGACCTTAAAATCTACAGCTGATCATTTAAAAAGCTGCTATATTCAGTACATTCCACAAGAAGGTGCCCTCTCCCTAGGAAGGGAGCCTCCTTTACATATGCAGCCGAACTACGAAACTTTTATGCTCACAAACCTAAAGTAAATTTAGAATTGACTTTTTATAAATGAAACCTCTTACAGATAAGCAAACTCTTGAAGTACTTGTAATAAAATTTTTAATGTGAGACAATAAAAATTAATTCTAGAAAGTGTGGACCCCTTTAAATTGCCCTCAAAATCAGGGGTAAAGTGTGGTAATTTGATAAAGAAGAAGGATGAAGGATCGAAAATAACATGTCTGTGCCAAGGCTGTTAAGAGAAGTACTGTGCTATAGAAATACAATACAAGCTTTGCATGTAATTTTAAATTTTCTACTAACCACATAAAAAAGTTTTTAAAAAAGTGAAATTGATTTTAATAATATTTTACTTAACCCAATTTATCTAAAATAGTATCATTCTAATATGTAATCAATATAAAAATTATTAGTAAAACATAAAACATTTTACATTGTCTTTGTACTCATTCCAGTGTACATTTCACACTTAAAGCACATTTCAAGTGCTCAGTAGCCACATGTAGCTAATGGCTATTATATTGAACAGCTCATGTCTAGAAAATCTAACCTATTTTACTGAGCAGCAAACTTAATTTCTGATTAAAAATCCAAAATTGAGCCTATTATTCTTAGGTCACATATTATATATACACGAAAATGTAAACAGATTCTTTCTTATGCTTACAATGGACACAAAGGAATACACAAATGTTTTATGTTATATATCATACGAAAATGATTGGTCTAATTTCCCTTCATCTCTATAATCTTTGGACTGAATAATAAGCAATAAATATAAAATAAAATTAAGTCCTGGCTCTGTTTAATAACATCTGTGTTTCTGATATATACAAGCATAAAACATATAGTACTGTACAATAGACCAAAAGTTGCAAACTCTCACATACATAAGATGAATAGTACATGTCCTGTGTGTAATAAAATAAATAAGCATTAAAAAGTGGATTTAAAAAGCATCTCCTCATTATGGGTTTTAGAGTTTTCCATTTAACTGGATCCACGAGTCAGAATTTTGTGAACCATAGTTAACAAAAACATAAATGGCCTCTTTATCAATCCTAATTCTCTTCTTTCATAATAAATTGTACCTCCTCATGAAGAATGGCAAGTTGATACAAAAGCTTTCTTAACAAAAATGAAAAGGGTTGACTTCTTATTAGGCCACAAAGTCCTGAAAGTAGACTGGGTTTTATTTTTCTTGTCAAATGGGAACACAAGTTTAAAAGACAACCTTGTTTCTTTTACAAGATGTGTTTATGAGAGCAGTGAAATACAATCACTTTGAGAAACTGCAGCAGGAAGAGGTCACACAGCTCTGGCTCTGTGGAAAAATGGCTAAAGGGAGACACTGGTTCTTGGTCTGCAGGAGATTCTTCAGGGTCCCCTGCACGCAGTTCCCAGGCACCCCCAACTGGCGCTGAGCAAAATATAACTTTTTCTTTAGGAACTGCACACCCAGAAGGAGCTGGCATTCATCTGCAATTCCTTACACTCCCCAATTTCTGCAAAGTCTCAATTACTTAATTCTGCAAGATAATTTTGAAATTAGACATGAGTAACTAACAGGTTGATTTTCTTTCTGCATAAGAAAAATAAAAAGGATAAATAAAAATTCAAGTTAGTTAGAGACAAAATTCAAAAGAAAAGTTCTCTAACCATGTGACATGGTTGGTTTTATGTTGTTGTATTCAAGCAATAGTTCAAGTAGTTGAAGTTCAAGTAGTTACGAAAAGCAATAAAAGGGCAAAGCCATACTGATAAAACAATGCCTTAGAGTAGTGTGCTAGTTTATAATTTACAGGAGCCCGTACGTCCCCCTATTTGATCTTCACAAATTTGTAGAAATGAGGACAGATATTATTACTTCATTTCACAAATGAGAAAACTAAAGCTCAGAAAATTTCCTACTAAAAGCTGATGAAATAAGGAAGCGTGAAAAATGTTATCTGAAAAACATTAGAGACACTCTAATGGCTTGAAGGAAGCTTTAATATATATTCCTTACAAATGAATCATTTTGTCTTGGTGGAACAGGTTTCCTTCCTAAGGGTCTATTATAGCCTTTATGTAATTTTCTCTTGCCAGCCGGAATCACTTTCAATCTCACTCAAGTCAAGGGAGCCTCTTGGAGGCTTAGCAGTAGCTTCTGCAGCAATGTGGCTCTGTCTACCAGCACGTTCTGAATTATTTAAGATAACACAGAAAAGCCTGGAGATAGATTACTCCAAACACAGCAGAAACAAATTAACAGTTAGTTGAGTTAGATAAACTTGAATAAATGCATGTTTTAAACTGTGCACGCTGATACAACGTACACTGATGAAATCTGCAAAGAGAATTCAAAGCTCTCCATAAAATACAGTAAGTGGGTACAGGAGGATAACTTAGAATCCAAACTCTCCATAGAGAAGCCACGGCTCACATTAGACCGAGAATTACGATGAACCACACCTCTCTGCATGTTAGCTATACACTTGTCTCAACAGAAAAACTGTATTTGCTTACTACTTTGGGGCCTTACGCCCGGAAAACTTGTAAAAGTTTGCTTCAGAGTGATATGGCATTCAGAATGATCTCACCAACAGGGTGCAAAGGGACAATACACAGAATTACACACTGATGTATATGGTGATCACCTATGACTACCATGGAAATTTTGGTTTCTATTTCAGTATTTAATTTCATTGACATTGAATAAAATGATTTAAAATTTTGATGATAACTCTGCCTTATTCATTAATCTATTAGCACTTATTTATGACCTACGTCAAAATGACAGATGAGTTTAAATTCCAAAACTCTTACAGGAATAGAATAATTTCAGCATATGCTTTGGATAAAACTGTTCATATGTGCATCCAAAATATGCCCATATTAAAATAATATTAACATAGAATTTTCAGGTTCCTGATCTAATAATGCTTGACAAACTTATTCACGTGTAAGCATTTATGATTAACATTTTTTATTAGCATTTATAATTTAACTCAAATAGTATTGGCTAATGAAGAATAAGTATGAATACCCAAGAACTACTTTCACTAGCTATTTTCAATATATCATTAGTACACATTTATAAACTGATCACCTGTCATATTTAAGTCACCGTATCACCATCTCTGTTCAGGGGCTTTCAATGATCAAGATTTTTTCCATGCACAATAACCAATTTTACTTTTCTAAATAAAGTGCTTATTTTTGTCCTTTGACTTCCTAAACTTTCTCATTTTACATGATTTTTACATAGTTCTACAGGCTTTAAAATTTCTAAGACATACAAGTCTTTTTTCCTTTTAATAGTTACTGCTCTCTCTCAGAAAGACAAAATTTTCATCAAAATCACCATAGATCTAGTGAGTTAACAAAAACATACATTTATCTATACCCTATTATTTCTATCTTATCTGATTCTATATTTTTAGCCTCCATAAAAATTTTCTCTTCCTCTTATCAATACAAAAGTACAGGTTATTTCTGAAAACAATTTCCTAAATCGATACACTGTAGCTATTTCATCTTCTATGTCCTCTTCTGAAAAAATTGTTTGTTTGACATGAACCAGGCCAGGATGTAAGCTGATCATATTTTCAGCAGCCTTCTGAGCATGAATACTTCTAGGAATATCAATAACTGGAAAAATCTCAATATTTTAGCTGTTACCTTATGTAAAATAATACACCAATTAAGCTAACCATAAAAGTCTTCCTGAGTTCAGGGCACACTCTTCAAAGCACTGAAATTCCTCTGAGGACTCTAGGAAGCTGTCTAGTTTAGAAAGCACAATATGCAGAAAAGTTAGAGTGGTGTATTAGAGCTGTGATTTGGGTTTTTTTGTCTTTCTTATTAACTTTTTATTATAAAAGTGAAACTTTATCATTGTGACACATGAAACAATTCTAAGATATATTCACACAAAGTCTCAAACACAGTTTTAAGAAACGGATCGTACCCTCTCACAACTTCCTCTATGTTCAAACAAAACATATACCTATAGAAAGTGTGATTATATGTATATATATGCATGAGTGTATTTTTTTTTTGCTTTTTATTTTTACAAAAATAAAAACATACTATGTACATTACTCTGAAACTTGTATTTCTCATTTAGCCTCATAGACATTACCACGGGTTATTAGATATAGATCCATGGCTACATAATATTATGCAACATGAATGCTTCACATTTTATTCAAATTTTTTCTTATTTGTGGTCATTCACATTGATTTCAGCTATTTGCTTCTACAGGCCCCCAAAATATTTACATATATGTTTATATAAAACTATTTTTATTTCTATAGGATAGATTCTTCCAATCAAAGATTATAGCTTCCTTTCTTTTCTTTTTATTCTAATTTTTTTTTTTTTTTAGTAGAGACAGGGTCTCGTTCTTGCTCAGGCTGGTCTGGAATGCCTGAGCTCAAGCAATCCTCCTGCCTTGGCCTCCCAGATTGCTAGGATTATAGGCGTGAGCCACTGCACCCAGCCAGCTTCCTTTCAGTAAATGGATATTTCTTCAAATTGAAGATCAAAGTTTATAGGACACCCTGGAAATATATAGTAAGTCAAAAATTTGCATATCCTTTTGTTACAGCAGGAGATTAGGAGACAGGGGCTTGAAGATCAGATGCAGGTGTTAAGATAAACAACCCTTAAACAAAAGGGGCTGATAACCACAGGCAAGAACCAGCTTCCACCAGCTTGTAAGCTGTCTCTGCCACTAATTAATTTAAACTTTTGCTAATCACAATAATATTTATATTGTTGTTTCAAAATTTCTCCCCCCTTGAAATCACCAGGACAGTTTTGAGACAACCATATAAAGTATGAAAATGGGAGGAAACCCAATTCTAGGAATTACTACCCAAAGTCTTAGTAAAAGCCAACTCTTTGGCCTTGAATATTCCTCCCCTCAAGTAGGAAGACTACAAAAGATCTAAAACCACTTCCTCTCAGGGCAGCTGCTCTTTTTGAGCCTGCCCACTCTCCTCCCTGAGAGTGTATTTTTGCTTTCAATTAAGCTTTCACTTGCGTGGCTTATGTGGTGCATTCTTGGAATTCTTTTCCCAAGAACTTGAAAAAACCTCCACTCAGTGGCTGGTAACACTTTGACTCAGAAATTCAAAAGCTAGGAAATTTTTCCTAAATAAATAATTGAGCAAATGAGCATAGATTTTTTAATGTGTATACATGGATATTCTTTGAAGCACTTTTATAAAGTAGGAAAATAGAACACCCAAAAATTCAAGAGAACTATTAAATAATGTTAGACATACCCAATGAGACAATAAAGACACACTAAAATTGGGTTTATACTTCGCATTAAAAATTATAAAAATATATATTTATTGACAAGGTAAAATGTTTAAAAATATTCCTAAATATAAAAGAAAGAAAATATCTAATTGAGCATCACTGTCATAAAATAATTTCAAAGAGAGGAATATTAAAGGAAAGGATATGCCACATGCTAGTAATAATAATTTCCATATAATAAGAGTAAATATGACTTTTCATTTCCTATTTTTGTTTATCTGACATTTATTCGACACATATTTGCTGAGTATTATTTACCTAACAGGCGCTATGTTAAGCACAGTGTTGAATAAAGCATTACCTTAATGAAAATTATTCTGTGTGCCAATGAGGCAGAATAAAAGTGGGAGCCAGAAAAGGTGATGAGGGGCTTAAGAAGGTAGAGCAGGAAGGTCAAAGGTTCAAAATATATTTGAAATTGTATAATTTAAACATTCTAACAAGGTTATGAGATACTACCATATCCAGTGTACTGTAAAAGTTCTATAAATTGCCTAAGGTTACTGAGCTAAGTGATAGAAGATTAATACTCAGATCTTAGTATTCCCATGTTCTCACCAATAGAATATAAGTGGAAATAATTTATTCCACTTCTAAGTGGAGGTAGTGAAAAGAAAGTATGTCTTCTCCATCCTCTCATCCTCCATCTGGCAGCTGGATACGAGCTGGGTGCCCGTGGAAAACACATCTGGAAGATCAACCTAAGTTCCTAGATGGCCCTAGGGATGACAGAACAACACCAGAGGAAACTGCATCCAGGCCCCCAGCCTGGATGGGGCCTGCACAGCATAGAAAAGATGAGACACCTGGTTAGGGGCCAATAGATGAATCTGTCAGAGATTCCACGAGCAAAATCAGCCAGAGGATACCACCACATCTGAACAATCCTGGAGAAAACAAATCATGAGTTATAGCAGCTGCTGATCTTCACCATAAATGCCAGCAAGATGAATAATACCAGAAGGGAAGGGACAAAGTCATGGGTACAGGATGAGTCACTGGACACCATGCAGATCATGAAGGGCACACTCTTCTCCTGTACCTACAGACAACATCTTGGAGGAGAGGGAGAAGGAATCTGAGATAAGGAATATTTTACCCAAAGGGACTAAGTCAATCAAACTATCCCAACGCAGTTTTCAATTTTTGAAGACTAAAAGTTTAAGCCTTCAAATTATTCCATCTGAATAAATTTACCAGGTAGAACTAATTGCAGGGTTTTCCAGCTACACAGTGGATGAGGCTTGTGGACCCGTATCATTCTGGGGGGAAAAAAAGTAACATATAATGGAAAAGAGAGAAAAGCAGGACATGAAGGCAAGGTAAAAGGGCCTCACACTTTTTTCCCTTGTTCGTTGTTAGCCAAACCCAATAATGATGTGATAATTTGTCATTCTTCCTTTCAACAATAAATAAAGCAGCCAAACATGCTTTTGTTCCAGGCCCTGTCCCAAATTGAATTGTTTGAATTTTATGCAGCTAGATGATCAATGCAATCAAAGTCACAGTCAGGGGAAAGGACAAAGAAAATAATCAAGAGATTGAGAAATAAATGTATGAAAGAAATTCTGTTGGACATGATCCTGCATGACTTTTAGAATGCAAATGAGAAACATATAAGCCAAGTTGAATTGCTTGAGCTACTGAAAGCATAAAACAGTAACATATCCTAAAAGCTCAGATGCAGATTTTCAGGTATCTCAGAAAAAAACAGCAACAACAAAAAACACTCACGTAAATCTGCTCCATGGTTCTGAGCACCCAGAACTGTCAATAGTAGGAGACATTCAAAGCTACCGGATCTCCCGTACAACTCAGATGGTTCCCAGTATGCCTTAGGCTCAAACTTTCTGTTAATACTTACCCTCTTGCTCTACCGGATTCTTACACTTTCTTTCTCTCTCTTTCTCTCTCTCTCTCTCTCTCTCTCTGTGTCACACATACACACACACATACAAACACACACACGCACTTCCCCACCATTCAACTTCCTGTCTTGGGTTTAAGCAAATCTTAATACTACAAAGAAACTGTATGCCTTTCACCTTTAAAAAAGACATCATTTACAGAATAATTTTGGGCAACTTGTATCTATTATTTGTAGCTCAAAATGATTGAGGCTAACTTGTTTTTTACAGAAGAGAATACTGTTTGTGTTAATGAATTTAGTTCCGGGGATCTCCTATTACTTGAGAAACCTTACCAAATATCAAATGGTATTTACTAGTGAGAAAACTAGTAATTCCCACCTGCAGCCCCAGAGAAATTTCAGTGACCTTGGCCTTACTCCATCCCCGTGAGTCCAATTTGATATCATCATTACCCTTCCAGAAATGAGGGATTTGGTGCATATTTAGATGATGAAGAGGTCAGTACATTATATAATAGCTCAAATTAACTCAACTGACATGTATAAAGTGTTTATTGTATGCCGTACTAACAAAGGACTTTAAACTGAAGAACAAGTCAAACTAAAAAGAAGGCTAAAAGTGCAGGATCAACTATCCCAGAACCTGCATTCTTGCATAAAAACAAAAAGAGGAAGTAAACGCTGGCGAAAACAGACTATGTGAGGCTATCTTCCAGGATTTAATATGGTTTAAAAGCCCTTTTGATGTCTTACTCAAAAGAGGAGACAGATGAAATTTCCATAATTCCTGCCTATTTACTGCAATGCAAAAGCAAAATGTCCTCTCATCTTCACTATTTCCATTCCCTCCCACAATGTTACTGAAGTAAGAGAGTTTAGTTTTACTAATCCAAAGAGAAAAACATCAACAATCACCAAAGTGGGAAAAACTAGGATAGGAAACAAGAACAAAATGCAGAAATGAAAAAAATGAAGTCAAAGTAGGAAGAGACTAGAACATAACAAGTAAAAAGACACATGGATTTTTTTCGGCTCAGATTAAAAGCAAGCTACAACAAAAACAACTATTACTCACTGCTCTAATAATAAATGATCAAAAGATGGTTGAAAGAATAAAAGAAATAAAAACAAGTATACGCAGATAGCTTTAAAATAGAAAAAAAAGAATGCAAAAAAAATAAAATCGATGTTGGAAAAGGCAAGAAATAAGTTCTTAGGATGAAATAGAGAAAATGAAATTAAAAAGAAAAATGAAATCTAACTAGAAATAAAGACACAGTAAAAATAGGTAGAAGCAGTATAAAAAACAACATTTTTAGAAGATTAAAATGGAAGTAAGGTTTTTTCTTTTTCAATGACATAAAGTTAACAAAAATGTTTTCCTGCTTCAGCATAAGCCTCAGATGTTGGTTAATATACACGGCAAGCAACAAGATAGCTAAATGTGTTTTATTACATTTTGTATAAAAATTATTAAATAAAAACTTCATTAGAGCACTGAAACTCTGTTGGATGAGATTGATTCCTTTATATCATCCATTAGAGTTAAAAGAATTTCAGATATATTTGTAAAATGTAAATATACTCTGATATACTAAAAGGTTTTGATTAAAGTGCATTATCAAATAATTAGCTTTTAAAATAATCCCTATGTTGCAAAGCACTTGTTATTTGTGCCTGCTTATACTATACTAAGTCTATTAAAAAGAAGAAAAATGGGATTTTTATTCATATTTGAACTATGAGATAGTAATCCAAGAATTCAAATCCTTAATGTATTATCGTTCCATCAAAATGATAGAATGGAAGCAGTTTTGATTAGAAACTGTTGTCTTTATTATCACTATCAAATTTAACTACTCTGCGTGCAAAATCTTTCTGTCATTCCTAAAGCATTCATCACTATTGAGCATCTCCTTTTTATTATAAAATTTTATTTCCCATGGCATCTTCGATGAAATTCTCTACTGGTCTTCCCACATCTTATCACCCCTACATTTTAGAGTCTGACTTGTAATCTTTTATTTCAAGATATTTTACGGTGCCATAAATACCTCATTTGCATCATCATTTTTTATCTTTCTTTCTTTTTCAAAAAAGAATCAAAGGAAAAAAGAAAACTATAATCCGTGAATATTACAGAAATTTCATAGTGCTATTAAAGGTATTAAGAATTCAAAGACTAGTTAAATTTTATTTAATGACAAAATTTCTTTGTACCACGAGGCAAGACATACTACTTGATGGTAGGGTGGGGAAGCTTATTATTACCATAACAGTCATAATTAGAAGATGGGCATATTCAAAATTACCTTTGCAACTGGGGAATTATCAACAAATTATGCTCAACCTTTTCCTATACAGTATGTTATGTAAAGATTCATGGTTTTTCTACTCTTGAGTAAGCTAATTCTCTAATAATATTAAAACACACATAAAAGCTCCGAAAAAAAGAAGTATTTGGAATTCTCAACAAAAGTTAGCAAATTAGACATCTAAAAGAATTTTGCATAAAAACTTTCCTATGTCACCTGTTGTGTCACTGAGGTCCATATTGGCCCAATAGTCACAATGCCTTAGTCATGGGTTTTCTATGGTTAGAAGCACAGACACTTTTCTCATTTATTTTTAGAATGGTATTAATGCTGATAATGAATGGTCTATGCCAATACTGTCTTCAAGCCAATTCTTTATTTATTTTTTTTGAGACAGAGTCTCACTGTATTGCCCGGGCTAGACTGTCGTGGCATCATCCTAGCTCACAGCAACCTCAGACTCCTGAGCTCAAGCAATCCTACTGCCTCAGCCTCCCAAGTAGCTGGGACTACAGGCATGCGTCACCATGCCCGACTAATTTTTTCTATATATTTTTAGTTGTCCAATTAATTTCTTTCTATTTTTAGTAGAGAAGGCTAATTCTTGATTACTATGGGATATGAGCCAAAAATGGAAAATAATGGACCTGTGGTTAAGACAGGTAGCAGGTGGCTCTGAAGATAGAGTACTTTAAAATGCCTTAGTCACAACTCGCTCCATAAAAAAAGCAAGGATTACCGTATTCACGTCAATAACCTTTGAGCAACTACCATTTAAGGTAAAGCATAATTATATGTTTAATAATTAATAAATATGTTGACCAAGAAGAAATTAAGATAGGACCTAGAAAACTCATCAACCGATGTGTGTGTGTGTGTGTGTGTGTGTGTGTGTGTATGTGTATAGTTTTTGCCTATCAGAAAAACACCTGGAAAAATTGCTAAAGACCCAATAGGGCCTAGCACTGTGCTGTGAGCAAAGTAAAAAATTCCTCAATAAATGTTTTTAAAATATCTCTAATTAATCTTTTATGAAACATTAGCTTCTTATTGGCATATGTCAATTATCAAAAATTATCAAATAGGATTAATAACAAGTCAATCTACTCAAATGTTGCAAAAATGCTCTGTACTGGTCTACCTAGTTGTATTAAACACTAGTCATTGTGCAGACAGCTAAAGATACTTTATTCAGAGTTAATTTTCAGTCACAAAACCTTGATACCAGGGAGGATAAAGCTGCAAAGAGAAGGTTGCTTCTTTGGATCATCTAACCGTTGACACCTGGCTTCATATACTCATCTACTCAAGGAATCCACTCAAGAAACGTTTACTAAGCCCCTGAAATATGCAAGATGGTGAGGGTTTATACAAAGACAAATCAGAAAGTAACATTTGAAATGAATTTTAAAAGACGAGTAAGATTTGAAACATAGAGGTAACAGGCAAGCAGGCAACACAAGCCCGAAAGGCAGAAAATGAGGAGACAAGAACAACAAACAGAAAATTACAGCTTGGCCTCCTAATCCAGGTTTTAACAATTATTTTCTACTCTGCATACAGACAGAAAATACGAGCAAGGCGCTGATCGATTGATCATGTCATGAGCATACACATTTGAAACATTCAAAAGCATGTCCCAGTGTGCCCACAAATCTGTCCTCTGTGGGCAGAAAATAGTTCTGTTACGTATATACTATTTTGCATATGTTGTAGGAAGGAATCATTCCTGAAATTTTCCTTCACCTCTTCATGTTCTTACTACAAATCACATCTCTAGACAAGTAAGTTATTATTTGTAAAGCACTTAGAACAGTACCTGGCACAGAAGTACTACACTGGAATTAAATACCTAGGGAAGCTTGGATTCTCCCTTTTGCTTAGTGAAAGAGGGCAGCTACCAGTCTCTCCAGACCACAAAAAAAAAATGAAACCATTTATGCTAGGAAATTTCTTTGTGAAGACATTTTTGATAATGAATTCACTTTCTGATACAAATATACAGCTATTCAAGTTATCTCTTCTTGTGTCAGTTTTGTTAAATTATGCCTATCAAGAAACCTACTTCTTTTTCCAATCCCTTAAGATAGAAATAGACTTTCTTTTCTAATAGAAGCATTTAAAATATAAACATCCAAGCACAGCTTTGTTATATCCTTTCTTTGTTTAGAGATTCAATCTCACTCTGTCACCCAGGCTGGAGCAGTGTTGCAATCATAACTCACTGTAATCTTGGACTTTGGACTCCCGGGCTCAAGTCATCCTCCCACCCCAGCCTCTCAAGTAGCTGGGACTATGGGTACATGCCACCAAGACTGGCTAATTCTTTTATTTTTTTGCAAATACAGGGCCTTGCTATGTTATCCAGGCCGGTCACAGACTCTGAGCCTCAAGCAATCCTCTCACCTTGGCTTCTCATAGTGCTGGGATTATAGGTATGAGTCATCGTGCCCAGCCTATATGCCCTAAATTTTGATATATTTTCATCATTCTTTAGTTAAAAATGTTCTCTAATTTCTCTTGTACATTCTTCTTTGACCCACAGGTATTTACAAGTATGTTTTATAATTCCCAAATACTTGGAAATTTTGTGTTACTTGTTTTTTATTTCTAATTTAATTCCTTTGTCCTCGGAGAACATATCGTGTGATCTTATCTTTTGAAATTTTTTAGAATTATTTCATGGTTCAATATGGTCTACCTTGGTTAATGTTTCATTAGAATGTTCAATAAGGATATAGACAATCTAACACTATCAACCACCTTAATCTGACATTTGCAGAAAATTACACCAAAAATACACATTCTTGCACTTGAAAAGAATGTGTATTCTGATTTTTTCTTGGTGTAATTTTCTGCAAATGTCAGATAAAGGTGGTTGATAGTTTTAGATTGTCTATATTCTTATTGATTTTTCGGCATATCTACTTTAATTCAATCAATTACTAAGAGAACAACAATAAATTACCTAACTATTACTCATGCCTTTTTCTCTCTTTAATTCTGTTAGTTTTAGCTTTAGATTTTGAATCTCTATAATTAGGCACATATATATTTAAAATTGTTATATCTTTCAGATGAACTGATCTTTCATCATTTTAAAATGTCCCTCCTTGGTTACTCTGTCTGATGATATTAACATATTCACACCAGTTTTCCTTTGCTGTTTATAGGATGTATTCATTTTTCATCCTATTGATTTCAACTGCTCTGTGTTGGTATATTTAAAATATATCATTTATAAGCAGAATATACTTGGATCAAGCTTTTTAAATTCAGTCTGACACTCTCTGCCTTTTAACTGGAATGTTTAGTTTTTCTGCATACAATCTAATTATAGACCCAGTTGGATTCAGGTCTACCACTTTGCTATCTGTTTTGTCCTTGTCCCATCTGTATATTCTTCCTCTGCTCTTCTTTCCCTGCCTTCTTTTGGCATAATGAAACTTCCTTAGTATTCTAATTTACATCCTATTTAGCTTTCTTATCTATTTTATTTTTATTATTTTTCAGTGATTGTTCTAAAGATTGTAGCCTGCCTCCTCAACTTGTCACAGTTTAATTAGGGTTAACACTGTGCCACTTCATGTAAAATGTGGGAATCTTGCAGCAGTATAATTCCATTTACCTCTACCCTTTGGGTCATTATTGATATATATTTTATATCATCATGTTATAAAACCTCACAATACGATATTATCATTTTTCTTTTAAATACTGTTGTCTTTTAAAGAAATAAAGAGAAGGGAAAAATAGCCTTTTTAGTTTATCCTCATATTTATGAATTCTGGTGCTCTTCATCCTCTCCTGTACATCTGAGTTTCTATCTGGTTTCATGGATCAGCAACCTGAAGAACTTTCCTTAGCATTTTTTGTAATACGGGTCAGTCTGTAACAGATAACTGTCTTGTTAATTTGTCTGAAAAATGTCTTTATGTCACCTTCATGTTGGAAGTATATGTTGGCTGGATATAGATTTCTAGGTTGAAATGTTTATTTCTTTCAGTACTTTAAAGATCTCTTCTGGCCTCCACTGTTTGTGATAAGAAATTAGCCACCATTGTTCTCTTGTATGAACTCGGACTTTATTCTCTGGCTGTTTCAAGATTGTCTCTTTATCTTTGATTTCTGCAGTTTGACTATGAAACTGTGGCAGTTGTCTGTTTATTATCCTACTTGCCCATGAACAAAGTATAAATACTGCTTTAAAGTCCTTGTCTGCTAATTCCAGCTTTTTAATCATCTAAGTGTTTGTTTCTATTAACCACTTTTTCTCTAGACTTTGTGTCACATTGTCCTGGTTTTCTGTATGTATAATAAACTTTCATTTTAAGCTGAACATTATGGATGATACATTGTTGCTTTTTTATCTTACTCTAAAGAGTATTAATTCTTTGTTTTGCCAGGCACTGAAATTATAAGCTAAGCACCTTGAACTTGTGCAGGCTTGATTTAACGTTCGGTTGGTGTGAGTCTATGTTAGTTTTGTCCACAGTCCTGAGGCAACTCCCACAGCCCTATGGTATATTTTTTGTTTCTAAGGGGCACCCTCTGGAGTTTCAACAGGAAGGCCAGGACATTTACTAATCCTTCTAACTTGGTGTGACTCAAACTCTAAACTCTGTCTTCCCAGCGGTAGACAGTCCCTGAAATTTCTATTCAACTCTTTCCACCCCTTGCTGGTGCTTTTACTGGGCTTCTTGAAGACTCCCCCAAGAGTATACAGTCCAAGGCCAGTTAAGAATCCAAGGAAATTTTATATATATTAATACAATTTAGGGCTTCCCACTCTGTGCATCTACCCTTTCCAGGATTTCCCCTATTGCTTTCTAACTGTTTTGTCAGCCCTGAACGCTGTACTCTAGGTCCCCAAATCAAGAGAATTATGGTTTTCTACCAGAGTTGGAGCTGCCACCATAAGTAACAGGCTGGGAAGTACCCTTAGGATTAAAGCTGCATGTACCTGGATCTCACCAGCACAGCTCCCTTTTGTCAAAGCCTAGTGCCCTCCTGTTTCTGCCATCTTTTGGTCGTTCTCCGATGCCTTAAAATTGCTGTCGTTGCTACTATTGTCGTTCTTTTAACATTTGGGTCAGAGAGCATAATTTTTTGTCTTCAGGAAGGTTAGTCTGACATAAGCTATTTCACATAACCCAGAACTGCAATCCCCACACATACCCAACTTGTACGAATAAGTATGAACATGCACATAAACATTTCATACTCCTTGTGCAAAAATAGAAATCTTGATTTTTCACCCCAAAATCTAACCCCCATAATCTCCCTCCCTTATTGAATAGCAACATAATGCACCCAGCTGCTCAGATAAAAACATGTAAGACCCATCCTTAAATCTTTTGCTTATCGCCCACATCCAATTCATTATTAAATCCTGTGGATTCAACCTCCAAAATGCATCCCAATTCCATCTACTTCTCTCCTTCACCGCTGCTACACTGCTGAATCAAATTGCTCCAGTCTTTCGCAAGGACTAACGCAGCAATCTCCTAAATACTAATTAG
The DNA here is from genome assembly GCA_963575035.1 of Avahi laniger. Taxonomy (NCBI): domain Eukaryota; kingdom Metazoa; phylum Chordata; class Mammalia; order Primates; family Indriidae; genus Avahi; species Avahi laniger. The sequence goes on along the minus strand of CAUYSK010088642.1, from coordinate 97,077 downwards.
AGCACTCTGCTTTTATTCCTCTCCCCATACAACCATTCTTTTCAAAGCAACCTGAATTAGCCACCATAAAAATCTAAATCAGATCATGTCATTCTTCTGTCTTATTCTTAACATGAAATAAAATTTAATTACCATGATCTATCAAGTCCTGCATCATTAACTCCCATCCACCACATTCCTCCTTACTCTTTAGGCTCCACTGACTTCTTTGGTGTTTCTTAAATGTACCAAATGTTTTTACCACTCATGAGTTTTTCATTTGCTAATCCTTCAGTCTGCAGTGCACTTTCTCCAGATTTCACTTGGTTAGGTCTTTCTCATCATTCAGGCCTTACTTAGTTCCAATATAACCTCCTCCAAAGAAGCTATCCTGACCACCCTATTTAGAGTAGCTCTGCACTCCACCCCAGGCATTTACTATCACAGCTCCCTGTCTTGTTTTGTTTATACAATAAATCACTACCTGGAAGTATCTCTTTTTTAAAAAAAATGTTACTTTTTACTTGTTGCATCAATCAGGACAGGCTGCGTTATGCCATGCTTGGAGTTATGCCAACTCCAAAATCTCAGTGGCTTAAAACAATGAAAGGTTACTTCTTTCTCATACTGCATGTCCACTGAGAACCAGTTAAGGGCTCTACTCCACATAGCCTTCACTCTGAAATTCAGGCAGACAGAGATGCAACTATCTGGTAGCCAAGGAAGAAAGAAAGAAGTTAGAGGGTCTTGCATATGCAATCAAATGCTCTAGCTCAGAAATGCCCCACATCACCCCTGCTCTGACCTAACCAACCAGAACTTATCACAAGACGAAAAAGTATAATCCCACCATATGTCAGAGAAAGTGAGATAAAAATATCTGATGACTTGGATGAATGACCACAATTGTATATACTTTTCCCACCAAAATGTGTAACCTATGAGAACAAGAACTTTGAGTGGTTTTTTTTGTGTGTTTTTATCATTATTATTCACTGTTCTTGCCCCAGTGCATAGAACTGAGCCTCCCACATAACAAGCATTCTAGAAATATCTGTGCAATGAATGCATAACATCCCTTTTATTACATTACATTTTATTAACATTTCTTGCATACCTAAAGCTAAAATATATATGTCTAGACTTACTCAAGGTATTGTATCTAAAGATCTTCCTCCACCCACGGCTGACAGTTTTCTGAAGAGTAAAAATACCTTATTTCATATTCGGTTTGATCTGTCATCTAGAATTCAGCTGTTAAGCACCCCCACCCCCAGCCTTTTGGACAGAACATCTATTCATCCCTAGAGAAAGAAAGATGCTTTTCTTACTCTATGGGCGGATCTGAGAGTCAGAACTTTAAAGACAATCCATTGTGACTGTCCCCACAATGGCTGCCTCCAGACGACGCCCCCCACCTCCACCGCTAAAAACTCCACGACAGAGTCAGCGTGGCCTCCACTGCTGGCAGAGATGGGGGACAGGCCCACAGAAGAGTCACTCTTTAAAATTACTCAGTAACTCGCCCACCCTAAAGAGCAGCTTTCTTCACTTCTACACCGCACAGGAGGGAGGGAGGTGAGGTGGACGCCCCCACAAAGGAGCCCTAAGGAGGAGTTCAGGAGAGTAAAGGAACTGCCAGAAGGAAAATCCCTGACAGTGCATATCTCAGAGTAAACTAAGAAGCAGCGCTTGAGGGTTTCACTAAAACCCCAATTTTAAACACATGATATTTAAATCAGAGACTAAATAAAGTTATATAGATGTTTGTTTATTAGCATTTCCCTTTTACTTGAGAGGAAAGGACTTGTTAGGAAGAGGCCCTAAGATCTTGCTGCCCACCTCTCCTCTGACTCCCTTCTGCTCCCTCTGCCCCGAACGCTGGCCCCTTTGCCTTTCACCACTCTAAGTACGTCACTGTCTTGGGGCTTCTGTACTTTCCCTGCCCTCTTCTTGGGATGTTTTCCCCCAGAAAGCTACACAGGTTGTTTCTTCACCTCCTTCAGGTCTTCATTCAAATGTCATCTTCCTAGGAAGTTCCAGCAACACCCTGGACCCTTCCCTGGATGCCCACACTGCTTTATTAGTTGCCCCAGGGTTTACTGCCTGCCCCCTCACATAATAGATAATGACTTATTTATTTGTTTATCTTTTCCGACTAGAATGTAAGTTCAGTCAGGGTAGGGACTTTGTTTGGTTCAATGCTGGATCCTCAGAGCCTAGAAAATGCCCAATAGGTATTTATGGAATGAACAAAATCAAGTCCTATATTATTAAGCCTCCTATGCTTTGCAAGTAAGTTGAGACAAATCAATGAGCATGATCCAAATGAGGAAACAAGTTCATGCAAACACTAAGCTTCAAAAAGAAACTCAATGCCATTAATACCTTCACAGCTTAATACACACATTTGTGAACATAAATAAATCTGTTTTTTCTTAAAGTCTCTTCTAGTGTTACAAATAACAAGAACCATACATTTGTTTCTTTCAGTACACTTGGAGGATAAAGTAAGACGATATAATGATAACTTAAGTTCACAATTTTAGAAATAGATTGGCATGCCTTATGTTCAGTGTATGATGAGCACGGATTCAGGGGACAGGAGTCCTTAAAATGAAGACATTATTTTTTAAAAGCAACAGCAGCATATACTGGCACTATGAGTCTTCCTCACACACTGCCTGCCTTCCCTCCACTCCATCCTCTCTGCCTTTCTAAGCCAACGATCCTGTATTCGTCTTTCTACAGCACTATTTTGATCTCGTCATCTTTGTGATCAAAAACTTTGAGTTTTCTTCTTTGACTTCATATATTTTGGGTGTTTTCCCCATAATAAGCTTACATAACTTTTTAAATTTAAAATTAAGAAGGGAAGGATATGCTCCAAGACTTCCTATTGTTTTCAGAGTGAATCTTAAGCTCCTGAAGCTGGAATTCAAGGCCCTCTACAATTTGCCTTGAAGATTCTCTTTTCCTTTTGTCACTTTATCCAAATCTGCTGACCCAGGCAAACTGCCCCGTTTCAACTCCACACCAAAACCATTTTGCCCTTTCTTCCCCACAACTTTGTGTTTGATGTTTCTCCAGCTCAGAAGGTCCTCCTTCTCTCTCCAACAGAATTCCACTGAGGTTGCAAGACAAAGCTCAAATTCAGACCCAGGAAATGTTAAAGAAACAGTGATCAGATGCCGACACTTCTTGGAAGATGATGAGCTCACCATTATTAGAGATGCTCAGATACTGGCTAAAAATGTAACAAGGAAGCTCGTACCAAATCCATTCACCCTGAGATTCCGTAATTCCCATGAACTCCTATTTTACTGTGAAGTTTTATTTGATCGTTTCTGCTGGGAATGACCTCAGGATAGACTGTCCATACACATATGTGGCAATTACCATAGGCCGGCATTGCAGTGACATTGCAGCTGTCTTTTCACACATCTGTGTCTAATCTCCTTTTCTAGACTGCAACCGCCTGAAAGGCAGAGGCTCATGGCGACTAGCACTGTCCCTTGCAATGACAGGCACTCAATATATTCGTCAATGATGATGTCGAAAAATGGTGCAGTTCAAACAGGAAGAAATTGGGAAAGACACAGAAGAAAGAAGGGATAGGTCATGAAGCAGAAGGAAACACTAACTCCCCTGGGCTGCTGAGGAGCAGGTTCAGACTCACTCTCAGGTTAATGTGTGCATTTGCTGGTCTACTCTTAGCTGGTCTGTCCATTTCAGTGGCCACATCCTCAAGGACACTCAAAGTATCATAACAAGCACAGGCTAGCCTAGGATGTGTAATCGTATTCCTCGTAAAGTAAAGGGAAGAAGCATAGCCCAGCCAAGAACATTAGGGTACCGATGGCCACAAGGGCAGAAGCATTGTGCTGAGTTTCTCTGGGCTCAGCAGCAATAAGTGACTTTGTCCTGAAATTGTACAACTTCTTGCTGGGTCAACTAAATGACATTCTTTAACCAAAGAAACGGCTGGTCAGGCAGGAGGCAGTGCCAGAAAAGATCCCAGAACACAATGTGGAGCAAAGCTGTGGGGAGTGGCCTCGCACAATCCAGTCCTGAGGCAGACGAGGCTCCTGGCTGCCAGCTCGCCATCTGGGATGCCTGAAAAGGCGCCTGTCTGGGAATCGGAAGGCTTCAGTTTATGTTCCAATTTTACTGCTGACTGTTGTTGTGACCTTGGAGCCAGGCAAATCAACCCTGTACATTTCAATTTACCCATCAACAATAACTCTGGGCCACAGCCACGATAAGAATACAAAGCGGAAACAACAGAACTGCTTTGACCACCACGGATAGTTGAAATCAGATACACAGTGTCAGGGCCACCACCATAAAGCAGCTAAACTTTGACTTTGGAGAAGCCCCTTTTTCAAGTCTGACCCTCTGTGTACCTGTAAGTCTTGTAATGGCCTTTCTTTGCCCCCTTTTATTCAGAACCCTGCAGAGCAACACAGCAACCTTTATAGAGCATTCTCCTACTTCCTCCTACCTACCAACACTTGCTGACCCTTTGGACACAGATCTCCCAAGGAGATGGACTGTTAACGACCTTGTTAGTCCATTACACTTCCCAAGTAGCCACAGTATTTTAACTGTGGCTTGAGACCAGCAGTTTGAGGCCAGCCTGGGCAACATAACAAGACCCCATCTCTTAAAAAAAAGTGGCGAGCGGGGGAGACAGACAGCGAGAAAGAGAGAAGAAAACAAACCAGGGAAAAATTGTGTCTGTATCCTCTCAGATCACAGTTCCCTCCCAGCCAGGACTATTTACCCTATTATTTAAACAATAAACAAACACCCCTATTGATGTGGTCTCAAAGGAATCAAGTGTCAAGCACTCTTCATCTCCGATCTTACTGTGTACTATTTAACCAGCTGTCAAGTCCCACTCTGGCTGGTTATATTTCGCCAACAATGAAGTGGTTTCCCTGGTGCCATGCGTGTGGGTCTAACTGCCTGCGGCAATTCCATTTGATACACAGTCGCCACCACAAGAGACTTCTTCCACTGCCTCCCATAGATGGAAAATGAGAAGGGGAGGTGCAAGCAACGATTGGACCTGGTGAGGAAAACAACCCTTGGCCCGTGAATGACTCATCCTTACCAAGTACAGCAAAAAAGCACCTAGAAAGGTACACCCTGGTTAATAATTGCTTAACTATAATGCCCTGATCTGAGTTCCTTTATTAAGTCCTTGAGGTATCCTTTCACTGTGTTTGCATCCTCTGTCCTACGGGAACTAGAGCAGCCAGACGATTCTATCACACTGAAAGCTGCAGCCGATTGCCCTTTAGTGCTAATGGATGCGCGACTGACTGCACTGAAAACTAATAAAGGGACCTAATGAGCAAGCGTGGGAGGAAATGGCCCTGTACTTGGGATTTCCACCCTCACCTTTCTTTCCTGCTCTAGGAGAGAAAAGAACATTAAAGTAATAGGCTAATTTTTTTCTAAAGCACTACAAAGTTAAGTAATTCATACACACCAAATTTCAGTATGAAGACAGGTGCTCCCCGGGCGGTTTTAAAATACTGAATATCAATAATTTTCCAGCTTACCTTTCCTAATCTGCCTTACTTTAAAATACTTGGTTTTTTTGTTTGGTTGGTTGGGTTTTTGTTTGTTTTTGTTTTTTGTTTTTTTTGTTTTGTTTTGTTTTATTTCTTATGCCAGAAAGCCACTCCAAGCTTTGGAATAACATTTTTCTCTAATGAATTCTATAGTTATTTCTGGCTCTAAAATTATTTATTCTATGAAAAGGACTGGGTGTTGACAATTCAAGCACCTAGTAAAAATTAAGATTCTAGCACTCAGTATAGACTGGTTGAGAATGAAGATAGTGGCACAACATTTAAATATTTGTCATGAGTATCAAATATAATATTTAGAGACAATGAAGCTTAACACCATAGATATTCTAAGTAACGTTTAGTTACATTTATAGCATTTGTTCAAATAATTCCCCCAAATGAAGCCCTTATCATCCAGATAACACAATACTTAAAATAATCAATTATTGACATTCACCCTGAGTAGCCACATATATACTTTTTTAAAATGTACCATCAACTACCATGATAAGCATGAGGGTCATTTTTACTATTCAGCTATTCAGATCTCAAATTAACACAAAGGAAGTCAAACCGTACCCATATCATTGCACTAAAATAATGGTTTTTCATTCCTAAGTATTTGATTCTTTGTGTTTTGATATTTCTGTATCACCATGACTATCTTCTCATGCTTTCTGGAACGTCTGAATCTTTTCTATTTTGAAATGATGAAATCATAGCTCAAAATACAAAAAGATAAATTCACCTTAGGGTTAAACCTAAGATAACAGAAAACAAATGGGCATTTAGCTTTATTAAATTCACTAAAGGACAAAACACTTTTGAGTTACTTGGTATTTTATGGGAGATGTCCTTTTGTTACAATAAAATGAAAGAAACAAACCAGAATTTGTCTTCTCAAACCTCTGGATATATTGGGAATACTTTTTCTCCCAAACTTCCTGTTGAAAACTAAAAGGGGCCAGCTGCGGTGGCTCACGCCTGTAATCCTAGCACTCTGGGAGGCCGAGGTGGGAGGATTGTTTGAGCTCAGGAGTTCAACACCAGCCTGAGCAAGAGTGAGACCCCCGTCTCTACTAAAAATAGAAAGAAATTAATCGGACAAGTAAAAATATATAGAAAAAATTAGCCAGGCATGGTGGCGCATGCCTGTAGTCCCAGCTACTCAGGAGGCTGAGGCAGGAGGATTGCCTGAGCCCAGGAGTTTGAGGTTGCTGTGAGCTAGGATGATGCCACGACAGTCTAGCCCGGGCAACACAGTGAGACTCTGTCTCAAAAAAAAATAAAAAATAAAAAAAATAAAAAAAATAAAACGTACATTAGGTACACAGAAAATAGGAAACCCCTTAATAGTTTGCATAATATAAACATTAGAAAAATACTCCTTCAACATGTATTTATTGTAGCCATCTAGTTATCACACTATTCTTTTTTTAATCATGGCCTTTAAAAAAGAATCATGATTTTTATGCAGCTAGATATCTTGGAGTAAGGAAAGATGTATATGAAATGCTCATTATAGTCAAGTGCAGGTCCACAAACCAGTTTCTTAATTATGAAATCCAAAAGGCTGATCTTTGCAACTAATTTATTGGCAAGACCTAACCAAACCTGAATCCATTTAGCAGCAAAACCTAACCTGATCTTACGTGAGCCTGTTTGCAGTCGGTATTTATCCCATTTCATGTGAATACATACATACACATACATATGTAAAAGAAATAATAACATGTTTGGTGATGGAGTATTTAGCAGGGTGACTTGTTAAATATAGACACATGCATCTCACGGTTTTGGATAAGAAACGGTGGGCCTGGAATAAGCTTAGTGAACACACACCTTCTGCTGTTTTGAGCGCTATTCAAAGTAAACGTGCCATCACCTATGTGCTCACTCCTTGGAGCCATCACCTACTTAACTCATTATCTCCTTCGCTAATCAGATTCTCTGAATGACTTTCCTTTCCTCCCTCCCCACGCCCCAGTAAGATAATCACTCCTCCAGTCGCCCAGCCTAACCTTCCTGGTTACCTTTACCTTCATCCTTACTCTCACCTCCTCAAATCCCAGCAGCTGTGGAAGTTTCACGAGGTCTCACATACTCCCATCCTGCTTGCCTTCCAGTTGCTCCGCCCCTGTTCCAGACAGGCCTGAACAAACTCAAGCCTGAATTATTGCAGGAGGCTCCTAAAATAATACCTTCCTACTTACTCTTTACTCCCCTTCTCTCTCCCTTTCCAATCCCTCTTGGATTCTGCTTCAAGATTAATCTTGTCGTCGTCTCGTACATTGTTCAAATACTGTCCTTGATTCAAAGACCATAATGAAAGAGATGAAGTACAGAGTTAGGAGACTGGCATTTAAAGAACAATGAATTGAGACCCAACCTACCTTTCCATCTCATCTCCTTCTCTTTGTAAACATAAACCTTTATACAGTCAAGATGAGCATGACTTCCTCAGCTTTTTCTCCCATTCCAAAGAAAGCTGAGTTTTCCTCATCTTTGCTCACACTATCTACCCCATGACCTGAAATCTGCAATGAATTCTTTATATTATTGCTGACTATTTTAATTCCATTCACATTTTAGACTCCAGTTTTGATCACATGTTGGCACTAAAGATTTCTTCCCCCTTCCTGGTCCCCCATGAACTCCACTCTTGAATTCCCACAGTACTCACAGTCTATACTACTCATTTGATACCTGATACGCACTTTCTTGTAATTATCAGAGTATTTAATTTTTCATCTCCTTAACCAGATTTTAAATTCTTTGAGATCAGAAACCATAACTCATATTTTATGAATGGACAAATGAGTATCCTTCTATAGCTTACAATAAGATGGCAACATTGGCAAAGATAACATGTAAAAGAAACATTGACTTATTTATTCAATCAAATGTATTGAATACTACTTTCCAGGCATTGTTTTAGGCACTGAGGATTAAATGGTAAGCAATATCAACTAATCCTTCCCCTTACAGAGCTTATGATATAGCTGGAAATCAGACATTAATGAGACAACTATACAAATAACTATATATACAAATATATATTTGGAAAAGGAACTATGCAATATTAATCGGCTTAAAATCATTTTCGGATGCTACATTCTGAGTCTGCCTGCCTTCCAACTACTGCAGTTTCAGGTAAGTCTTAACTTCAGTGAATATGTAGAACATCTTTTGTGTTGAGAGACTGACAGGTGGAGGTGATTTGACAATGTGTTAAAAGGGCAGTGTTAAAAAAAATTGCAAGATGGATAGAGGATCTCCACATGTTCTAAGATCCATCCTTGGAAAAAGTTATTCAGTCAGAAGGCATTACTTGCATCCTGATCACTCTGCCCTTCATAGAACTGCTTTCATAAAGTAAAACATCATAGACTTGCATTTATGCTCAAATGTAATACTCCACACTTTTATGAAAGTTTATATTTGCCACTTAACCAGTTAGCATCTCCTATGCAATGCAGAAGAAAACAGAATTCTTTTTTTTTTGAGACAGAGTCTCACTCTGTTGCCCTGGCTAGAGTGAATGCCGTTGCGTCAGCCTAGCTCACAGCAACCCAAACTCCTGGGCTCAAGCAATCCTACTGCCTCAGCCTCCCGAGTAGCTGGGACTACAGGCATGTGCCACCATGCCCGGCTAATTTTTTCTGTATATTTTTAATTGTCCAGATAATTTCTTTCTATTTTTTTTAGTAGAGACGGGGTCTCGCTCTTGCTCAAGCTGGTCTCAAACTCCTAAACTCAAACAATCCACCCGTCTTGGCCTCCCAGAGTGCTAGGATTACAGGCATGAGCCACCTCGCCCAGCCGAAGAAAAAAGAATTCTTTACCAAAATTTAGGACAAGGAAATCCTACAGTTTAATGTAAAGAAAAATTCCCCTGTGGAACTTGCAATTTTCATTATTGATGATGATCAGAATGATGTAATGTATTACATTTCCCTTTTGTCCAGCTTCAAGGAAGCTCAAAACCAAACAAAGTAAAAAAACTGAGCTGAGGCAGGAGGATCACTTGAGCCCAGGAGTTCCAGGCTACAGTGAACTGTGATCGTGCCACTGCAATCCAGACTGAGGAACAGAGTACGGAGTGAGACCCTGTCTCTTAAAAAAAAAAAAAAGCTTGTGAAATCAAAACATATTTTATTCTCGATTCTCTTTTTTTGGTGGTCCTGATAGTCCATTTATACTGTATTATGCATATATGTTGTTAATAATTTCAATTTCTTTTTGGAATAAAAATTATTTCTTGAATAAGCTCAAGGGAAATTAAATTCCCCTTTGCATGTAAGTCCTTATCATCAGCATAATTATTTTTAATTTCTCTATTCATGAATATCTCTAAAGTATAATCCTCCCAAAAGCTAGGACACGTCATTTAAACACATATTTAAAAAAAAAAATTAGAATCATCCAAGCAAATGGAAAAGAGAGGCACTGGAAGGGTATAAACTGACATTCCAACAAAATCTAATTTTTATAAATTTTAATATAATACCTCATCAAGACTCAGTTTTAAAACTAAATTATTCCAAATGTATCAATTCTCATTTCAGAATTGCTCCTAAATTATGTTGATAACTAAATAGCCACATTGTAATATTTATGTCTCATAGAAAAGTAAAATCGATAACCAATGAAACTACATTAAATCATGTCCTCACAGAATCATTCACTCTTTCTTACATGTGCTTTAAGTTGGCAATACTGTGTTATTCTTTTGGAATCTACCAAAAGAGACTCAATAACAAAATAAATGAGGAAAGACGAGTTGATGAAACGAAAGAGGTAGTGGCATTCTATTTAATATTTATGTTTGACATTTTATTAGAGAATTACAAAAAAAAGAAACAGTTTAATTGACCTCCCAAATTTATTCTTATCATTTGGTAAACCATTCCAATATGTCTGTAACAAAAAGTTCTATGCTTGTAATTAACAATCCCACTCCTCTCTACATACACCAACATCATCATCACCACCCACCTAGTTTGCAGGTTCAAATAGTTAAAAGTTTAAATATGGCCTTTTAAAAATGAATTATGTATAAATGCTAGTTATTTGGGGACAGGGATAGAAACATTTATCACATATCAAACCAATAAGAATGTTCATGTTTGCGTAAAATTTTAAATTCTTTTCAATAATGTTGCCTGGATGTCAGTTCCAGAGAACCCTGCTGTATTCTCCTTGGTGCAAGTGGTTATAAGTGGGAGCTGAAAAGACAATTTCAGTATGACAGGAGAGAGTCAGAGAAAATGTCACAGAGGAAATAATGTTCGAACTAGGATTTGAAGGAAAAAGAGAAATGAGCCAAGTTGACAAGGAGGGGACAAGCATGATGGGCAAGAGGGAGCACATATGCAAAGGCACTGGGGCATGAGAGAACACGGCAGGTTTGAGAATCAGCAAGTAATTCTGTACAATGGGAAATGTCAAGAGACCAGGTTTGAAGTGAGATGAAAATAGATCATAAAGAGTTGTGGATATCAAGCAAAGGAGTTCAGATTTTATTCTGTAGGTGATGGAAACCATCTAGCAATATAGAAAAGTTATTCCAGTAGCAAAGTCCATAATGAACTGGAGGAGGAGAGAACTACTAAGAGGACATGGATAACAGTTCATGAAGCAAGGAAGAATCAATTGCCATGAAGGGAGATGAAGACAGAAGGAGAAGACAACTTCAAAGTTCAGTAGCAAACTAAACGAGAGGGGATGAGTTGGGAGTTCATTAGAAAGTTGGATCAGGAGTCCTCACCAAGATTTACAGACAGTTCTGATTCCTTCTCTAATATCCCATATAACTTCATAGATTTTTAGTAGGAAAAAGAAAGAAGGAAATTGCCAAATAGAAGTGATAAATCTGACTACAGCATAGAATCTTTTCTATTATAAGCAAAAAAAAAAAAAAGAGGATACATTTTTACATTATTTTAAAAAAATTTTTTCTCAATAAACCACATGACATCTAGATTGCTTTTTCAGGGCTGAATTACACATTCCAACAGAAGAATTAAAATGTAAACCATGATTGAAATGTGATTTTAGTACAAGAGATAAGGGTTTGCAATAGAATGATTTAACAAAATGTAGTAATTATAAAACCAAATGACCTGCCCTTATTATTTACCTTAACTGTATGTTTCTCAATCAATCTGTAATACGGGCAAATAACTTTTCTTCAAATTGAATATTTTCGTCTAAATTTGCTTTAGTTTCCTACACTAATGAAATCTCTTGACGGAGTTCCAAATACATCCAGCCATTCCTTGTAACAGATACGTATTGTTTCCTCTGCCCAGCACTGTCTACCTACTTTTGGGAACTGACCCTTCCCACTCACCACCCACCCTTATCCTCTTCTAGCCACATGACTGCTATGCAGGACACCGTGCTTGTGCAGGTGATCTAACCAAGTTCCTGCATAGCCTCCTCTCTCTCCACTCCACTTTAGCACCCACTTTCTAAAGACCACACTCTATTTGGGAATCGCCCTAAAGAACGGCTGTTACAAGTCATCCGACCACACCTACCAGTCTTTTCCCTTTTCTTAGTCCCATTTCACTGTTGCGTTTCATCCAAATCTTCAGGCCCTTGCCTGCTCCCTCCCAGATCATCATCTCCCTCACCTCTTTTCCATGTCCAGCCAGAACACCCCTGTTAAGCAAATTAATAACCCTTTTACTAGAACTCTCTGCTTACTTTCCATCCTTTGTTTCCAAAACAGCAAGCCTGAGCAGTCACCACCCAGATGAATCACTCTCGAATTCTGTTCCAGGTGACTGAGCTCTCAAAGAGAAAGCTGCCCAACTCAGATTGGTTTCTTTCAAAATTACAGTGGCTATCATACACTGCCCTCAGCAATGATCTGCACCTTTTTCAATTGTCCCTAGTTGCCTCATTCCACACTCCCTAGGGTCACAGTTCCAAACCTTCACCACTGTCTTAAACCCCCTGCATCATCCAACTCCTCCATCTTTACCTTCAGCTTTTCTTCTTCATAGTAAAACAGGCGTTATCACGTGGGAGGACATTCACCTTGCTGCTCCTCCACCTCACACGTACCCACTAGAGCATAAACCTTTACCTCACTCGTGCCCATATGCGAGGAACCAGGGTCTCTCCTCCTGTCCTCTCTAAGGCTCTCTAAGGCTACCATTTCTACCAGTGTCCTAAGTCCCAGGCAAAAGAAACCTTCCGAGATGCTGTCTTTTGTCTATATCTTTATCTGCACTTCAACTTAGCTCTTTCTCCCACAAATACAGGCAGGTCAATTAATCCCATCACCTAAGTAAAACCATCACCACTATCAATAATAAAAACTTCCCTTGGTCCTTCTTCCATTTATAGTTACTTTCCCATTTCTTTCTTCTATTGCCTCACCAAACTTCTAGAAACAATAACATGTACATATATACATATACGTATGTAATGTACATATATGTACATCATGTATATTACCCATATGTACACATAGGTAATAAAGATACAATATGTACATTTTATATATTTTTTTGACAGAAACAGATGGCAATAGTTTGAGAACTAGAGATTGAGAAAAATACATGCAATATTATACGTAAATTCTCTTCCCAACTGATCCAGCTGCAGTGTTTAAAATTACTTTCTTTACCCCATAGCACATATCACCTCTTCATGTAGTATACATTTATGTGTATAATCTTTTACCCTCCTGTAGGAGGTAAGTTTTTATGAGGGCAGAGACTTTACCTGTTTGATTTGTTGCTAGAATAGGTTCTGGCATGTAATGAGTGATCAATGAACATTTGTTGAATAAATATCACCCCCACACTCTAGGCCAAAATTGTTAAGTGCAGAGGTGGGAACCTCTGAGCCAACTGCAGTCTCTTCTCTGCAAGTTCAAACTTGAGACCAAGAGAGGTAGGCCAGCCTCTCTGGTGGGTATAAACTGAACTTCAGGGGGGAGGGAGAATAAAGCAGACATAATAGGGAAGTTGAGATAAAGAGCATGCTGACTCCTGGTAGAATCCAAGCCCTTGGTTTCATTTATTCCAGTGTCAAAAATGAATTATATCCTTGGTCTCTATGAAATGTCCCAGCATCTGTATAGTATGTTGCCTTTTTAACTTAAACTAATTTAGTCTCTTTTCCTGCTGCTCACTACCCAGAAACTCCTTACTAATATACTATTCTGTGGGTGAGGAGGCTCAAAATAAACACTCCAAGGCTAAAGTTAAAAAAAAAAATGAGGGTAAGAAGTTAGAGTTCCAATTCCAACTCCCGGAATGAGCAAAATGTGTAAATATATGAGCAATGGTTAACTTACTTTACTGAAAATGTACTGTGATACGGAGGCATTTTCTTTACGGTTTATGAACTCTTGAGTATAGTATACTGAGGTATTATTTGTGGGAAAAGAGCTATTTTCATGTATCCTCTAAATAAGATTATATACACATTTATTTTATCTCTAAAGCCATTTTTCTAAATGAAGTTTGGTACTAATTTTACCTCATGCTAATTTTCCTTAGGCAATAGAAAAGGTACACTATTAAACAGAGAATAAAGAACGTAGTTACAACAATGCATAACAAATTAAAGCTGGGGGACAAACTAAAATGCATCCTAAACTGGCATTTAGAAATAACAAAGCTCTGTCTGGTAGAATAGAAATTAAATAATTAGAAAAATTACATTTCATAGGTTATGGTACTTACCAAACAAACGCTGATGGAACAGAAATTTGCCAGCTATTAGTCCTATGAGAATGGCAAGTAGCCATAGAAGCACCTTCAAAATCCTCCAGCCAACTCCTCTAGGGTATTTATTTGTTACAAATGAAAAACAGTTTCCAACAACAATAACATTGGCTTCTGTTTGGCTATGAGAAACTGGGTCCTCCGCAAATATTAAGAAGTTAAAGAAGATCACCAAGTAAGCCACAATCAGGCGAGACCACGGATGCTGGAAATAATAACGAAAGTCTTTACCCATCCTTCAAATCTTCAATTTCGTAGTTTACCTGTGTAAGAAAAGATAGAAAGCGTTAGAGTAAGAAAACAAGTAGTATCTCTCTTCCTGCTATCTGTTCAGCTTTACAGTTGAACTTTTATGAACTTCTATTCAACAGTTCAATAAAAAGGTATTTGGAAAAGATGATACCTTTTCCTACTTATGGCTATTTCCTACTCAAGACTAGTCTAAGAGTTCAGAAAGTTAATATAGTCCCTTCCCCATCATCTAATCATACCTCTGATCATTTGGGGATTTAGGGAAAAAAGCAGAATAAAGGAGTAGGGGAAGCAGAAGGGACATGAGAGAGCAGAACACTGTCCAAAATTGTGATGGTGACCGAGACAATATGTAGAAGTCCTCCCAAGAGGAAACACAGAACATAAAACCAATGCAATACTTTTCCTCTTTTTGATTATTACTTTTATCTTACCATCATAATACAGAGTCATTTAAAAATTGAGATGATATAGAAGTAAACTGAGCAAAAATTAACAAACAATGAACAATACCATTCTCATAGCATTCTCCTCTGCCCAAAACCCTCTCTCAGGGTTATCATTGCTTAATAATTTGGTGGATAGACATTCAGATCTTCTTCTATACATTGAACTTTTATAAAAACATTCACAGTCTAGTTATCAAATAATTTCAAAACAGAATAAGTTTTATAACATAGCTAAGTCTATGATAGAGAAGTTGCTCCCAGGAAGGATTGGGCAACTCTGCTTTTGGGGAGTGAGAAAAAAGGGGAAGATTTCACAGAGGACATGCCCATATTTGAGATTGGAAAATTAATAGGATTTTTTTTTTTTACCAGGCGAAGAAGGTAAGGATGCTAAATCTAGGTGGTGGTAAAGGCATATGCAAAGGCACAGAGGCACTGCGAAATATGTAATGTGACTACAGCAGTGCGTCCTAACCTGAATTTGCATTAAAAGTACAACCGTCTTAAAATGTAACTGTCCAGGCCCCAGCTCCACAGTCTTGCTCAGCTCCCGCCTCTTTCCTCTTTGGGAGCCAGCCCACCATAAAGGAAGCAAGCTGTAACTTGCACCTGGGGAGGCCTGTGTAGGTACACAGGGACTTGTGAGAGGGTGATTAAGTCTATCCAATTCTGGGGTTTGGCTTTGGTGAGCCCATTTCACTCTCAGAGTAAGCTACATCTGTTTTTTTCAGCAATAAAGCTGATATTTTGTTATCCAAGATAACAAAAATAATAAAGGCAGTAATTTGGCTGCCATCTGCCAATTCGTTTTTCTTCTTTCTCATTTTATTTAGAGGTCAGAAAAGGAAGAGAGGGAAGAGGGACCCTTACAAAGTCTACAGTACTTTACATGCCAGGCTCTGTGCTGGATGTCCGCATGCATCATTATGCCATTTTTGTCTTAACAACTCCTTGGAATGCTGTTATTATCATTACCACTACTTCATTTTACTGGGAGAAAATTGAGGCTCACACAGATTATGTAACTTGCCCAAAGTCACCTCACAGGAGAGCTCTGATCTGAGCCTCTAAAGTCTGACCCCAGGGCCTGATCACCATTCTTTGCTGGCAGCCACATCAGCTCCAGGCACTTTCCCTGCCTAGAGAGTAGATCCAGGGCAGGCCCAGGGATGCCATTCCTTCATCCCTTGAATGCTTTCTGGAGACATATTCTTCTCTAGACACAATTATAGTAACTCTGTAATATATACTGCTACAGCTCAGGGGTAGGGGCGGGGGGAGGAACATATATATATATATAAAAGAATCCTTTACAAATCCTGAAGACTTTGCAGGGGAAAAAAGTAACCATTGATAAATAGTCTCATTTTACACATGACTAAAAGTACCAAGATCATGCCACAAGCCTGAAGTAATTCTAAATCAATGGAAGATCTGAGAATAGTCTCCAAGGCTACCAAATCCCAATCCAATATTCTGGGCTGATGAGTGTCAATTAAACCCACAATCTAAGTTGATGAAGACTTGTTGTAACTATTTTACAAAAGCAATATGAACACGAAAAAGAATTAGCAACAGAATTCAGCCAAGCAAACAGTGCACTGCGCCTTGGATTCATAAGCCCTCTAAGCAATTTCAAGTCCCTTGTGATCTTCGTGAACACTCTGAAATATCTGTTCCCCAAGGCTGTAGCTCAGATTACCTAAGAATGGTGACTATCACAAGATTCTTATTTTTGTTTTTGTTTTTTTAACATGAGGCTCATTACCCATTACAGCAGCAGCAACCTGCATGTGTGGTTCTCACATCAAAGAGAGCAGAGCAGGCAGTGAAGAACGAATGTGAACATTATGCATTTTCATGATATTCAGGGTGAAAGAATGTCAGAATGAAGCAGTTGTCTACTGAATTTCATGCAACACCTTTGGCAGTGTCCAAAGACTACCACAAGAGAAATTCTCAAAAATCATCTCAAGTACCAATGAGTCTTGAAAAAGGAATAGTTCCAACATGCCCATCAGAACTAGACAGGGGCACCATTTGAGAAGTTGTTACAACAGGTTACCACGCTGTTTCTCTTCTCAGTGAAGAACTCTGGTATGGCCGCTGCCACCACCTCCCCTCCTGTGACGTGCGCACACAATCAAGGCGGCAGGATTCAGAACACTGAACACATATGATCTTGACTCTTTTTTTAATAAACGCTTTGCGGAGGGCTGGCATATACTTACTTTATTGTTTTTAACTCAGAATCTTATTTTGTGGGCTATGTAATGTTCACATATTCAAGTTAAATTAGAACATGCAAAAAATTTTTGAAACAGCTGTTCTTCTCCAGCATTTATATTATTTCAGGAGAGGAAACTACAGCACTGAGCAATACTAAACTCCCCCAGTAATGCCATGAATGCCACTGTCACTCTCATGTTACAGGTAAGAAAATGAAGGCTCAGAGCAGTTGCTGCCTGTTAATTCACAGCCCAGTTAGTGGAAAAGTCAGGATTTGAATCCAGACCTATACCTAGCCCTTAATCTTTCTAACATATCACAAAGCTGGAAGTGTTCATACGCAAGGTTGCCAAAAGTTTGTCTAGTCATCTTAGCCCTGTTCTTTAGTTCCTTAGGTACCCTGATATTTGCCAGAGCACCAAAATTTTTCACCTCTGTAGTTCACATAGAGCATCTTTATAATCAATATGATCATTTGGTGACTCTACTGTTAATAATCCAGGAGTGAGGTTGTTCAAATTGACTATGTTGCACAGGGCAAATAGTCTGTAAAACCCCTTCCTTTTTTTTAAATTCATTTCTGCAACCATAGATGAGAATGATCTTTTATCTTAGTTCTTAATTCATCACAGTGAAATCAGCTGTTTGTTTGTCTCCCTCACTTAATCATAAGCTCCTCAAAGAAAGAGCTCTTTACTTCCAGGCATAGCACAGTGCTGGACTCATTGTGGGCTATCAGCAGACATCTTCTTAACGAGCTGAGTGGTATACCCTGAAAGAGAAGTCCCCTCATTGTTTAGGTGACACGATAATGTGGCAAAGCAATCTGCCATTCAGCTTCCACTAAAGGAAGAGAGGAAGAGCAGGGGAGCCTGAAACCACAATGACGACTTGGCCAGTAACAATGCTAATGCACCCCTACCCAACCCATCTCATTTCAGCACCAGGGTCAGCATTATCATTTATTGAGTATTTATTATAATATATATCACATACTATGCTAATGAGCTTTACAAGCAACTCCTTTACATTTCATAACAGCCCAGTGAATAACATACTCTTATTTCCCCCATTTTACAAATGTTGAAACTGAGACTTAGAGTTGAGCAACCTGTACAGAGTAACAAAATTAATCTATGTCTGAGACAGGATTCAAATTCAAGTCACCTGGTTTCAACACTCAAAGACATAAATTCCAAAATCTTGCCCTTTGCATGTTGGTTAGAAAGTTTCTGATAATAAAGGCATCTAATACTAAAAATTCGCAGTACTTCTAGGATGAATGGATCTAACTATTCAAATTAGCATGATCAGAAAGAACTGGGGATCACGTGACTACAGGATTGCTTGAATTTTTTTCTTCTTCTTTGAGCATCAGTAATAAGCAGGTGAGTTGATTTTTTTGTGCTTTTTGCAATGCATCACGGATGTCTATTCTGTGATTTTTCCATCTGCATCCCAGAATTAGACTAATCTACACAGTTTAATTCCCTCTCATAAGTAATGACATTATTAGGTAGATTCCACTATCAATATCTTGGAAGCCTCTGCTTTTTCATATAATAGCAGTGATGAAGGTATTGGTAACTACAGGCTAAAACTGAAAAACCATAAATCTTCAGTCACGGTTTCCAACTCTGGAGGAACTAGCATTTATACTAGATATTAGGAATGTCACACATTTTACTAAAAGCCAGTATTTAACTTAGAACTAAAGGCTAAGAATGTAGAAGAATCTAAAGGAAAATGGGAGTGATGTAAGGCCACTCAAGCTGGGAGGATATTTTATGCAAAGGCACAGAGGAAACTGTCTGGGACTGACGTACAGACATATCAGCAGTTCTGTGTGGCTGTGACACAGAGTCTTGGAGGCATCTTGTGAGAGTTAAGGATAATTTGCAGCCAGTTCAGGAAAGATTATACAAACATGTTGGTCTGTATTTTGCTGAGTAGGGAAAAGAGAATTATCAAAGATTGCAGAGCAGAAGAGAGATACAATCATACATAGCAAGTGGTGAAGTCCAGGTTTGTTAATGCTATAATGATATTCTTTCATTCATTCATTCAATGTTTACCAATTGCCTGTTTTGTGCCAAGCACTGGCCTATGTGCTAGGGTTACTAACAGACAAAACTCCTGTTGTCATGCAGCTGATAGTTTCTTTGAGGGAAACAGACATTAAAAAGATAAAAAATTAAATACAGAGTATTTCAGAATGTTTATAGAGAAAATTAAAGCAAGGAAAAGTTACAAGAGAGTGTCAACGTGTGAGGGAAGTTGAAGAAGGAGTCACTACAAGGTGGTATTAGAAGACAAGCAGATTCCTGGGAAGAGGCATCTAGACAGAGGGAACAAAAGTTGCACAGGCCATCCTGGGTGCATGCTTAGTGCCTGCAAGGAATGGCACGGAGGCTAACGAGACTGGATGGGGCACGGGTAAAAGAAAGTATGAAACAGATGAGGTATAGGAGGCAGCATTCGATCATGACCAGGCCTTGAGGCCATTTTATGTACATGGGCTTTTGCCCTGAGTGAGAGAGGAAGCAGAGTGACACAATCTGACTTACATGTCAGAATTGTCATTCTGTCTGCTCATTAAAAATACTTTGTATCAATAGAAGGCCAAGGGACAGAAGCAGGAAAGCTATTGAAGAAGCTGTTGCCAAGTAAGAGATGCAGTAACTTGGACCCTGGAGGGAGAGGTACAGGCAGTTGAAACAGTTCTGCTTCTGGACACATTTAAAAGGAAGAGCTGATCAGATTTACTGATGAATTGAATGTAGATGTAGCCTAGGCAAAATCCAGAATGGCACTGCCACTTTTTGAAATGAGGAATGCATTTCCTGAGATGAACAGCATTTCAGAAAATATAGACAAATTCTAATAATTAACATTTTATTAGAGATTTTTATGTGTTAGGCTTTTGGGAAACACTTTTAATGTATTATCTCAATTAGTCCTGATACCAACCATTTGGATTTACAGTTAAGAAATAGAGATTCAGAGAGGTTATGATCTGCCCAAGGTCATACAGCTACCACCTGGCAGAAACAAGCATAGCTACCTTAAATAACCCCAAAGTTAGTACTCTTAATTACCACTGTGTGAAGTATAAAATACAGAATAAAGTTTCAATGGAAAGGAAGTAAGAGTAAGTACTGGGTGATGACTTGTACCTAGTAGCCACTCAATAAATATTCGCTGATGGATTAACAAATGAATAAATAGATGCATGGATGATGAATGGATAACAGACCAGCCTTGGGTGAGAAAAAACACTGAGGATTCCATTCCAAAAAGAGTAGACTCTGGATAATGGGACATCCAAGTCTGTAAAAGGAGAAATGACAGAAAGGTGAAAAAAACAAAATGCATATTTGCCTGGACCAGTCTTGAGGTAAGGTTAGGTCTTAGTATATTATCTTAAATTGTTAGGTAAAAAGACAGGCAAGAGGGAATGACACACAACATTTTACATAATGCAAGTGCTTAATATAGGTTTAAAAAAAATAATAGCAGTAAAACAGAAGTTGGAACTTCTTACTTTTAGTCCAATACAAAAGACCACACAGCCTTTTAAATAAAAAGCAACCTTTTAAACCAATCAATGAAACCACCATAAGTGGCTTTGCATAGATTCCAGGATGGTATTTGTGGTACCCTAGCTAATTTAGAGAATCACATCCATAAATCACTTCCGAGACTTTGTCTTCACATTGTTTCAACCTTTAAGTGATTTTCTTCCATTCTTCTTATTCTGTAGTCCTTGGGACAAGAAAGTGCTTAATCAATGCAAGTTAAAACAGAGAATCCAAAAGCAAAGCAGGTCTGGTAGTCTTGGGAACAAAAACAACTTTCCACTGAAATCGCAAAATATTTATGGACCCTAGCATGTTATAAAAAGTTAAAAAATAATCACCATGTAGCCTTTTAAAATACTGAGACCTCCTTTGAAGTGACATTTGTTTATGATAAAGAATGAATTTCCATGATCATATTCTAAACACAAAACCAAAGAAATTAACAATTAATGAATTAAATAAAATTAATTCATGTCTGAAGTTATTTCATATTATTCATGTCTGAAGCCTAAAGAAACAAATTCAATAAAACTGACAAGTACTGGTTTCTGATCACAAGGATCAGATACAGGGTGGGATGGGAGGAACACATTACTTCATTCAGTCCACGTCAAAATCTGTAAGTACGTTTTAACTACAAAGACTGGGGGAATAAAAGTTAGAAAATATATCCATGGTAAAGTCAACACTTTAAAACAAAAATGTGTTTCACAGGGCTTCTATTACTTTTTATATGCAATGAATTGGAAAAACTTGTTTTGGAAGATAAAACACTGAAGCCTTCCTAGAAGTCCTTCCTTGCATTTTAGACAGTACATCATTTATAATTACGGGAAAATACATGTCATTACATTCAACATACTTTTACTCATTTTTTTTTTTTTGGTTTCTGAGATACAGTCATACATAAATACTAAAATGAGCATGTAATGTTTACTCCCATCTCTCTCCCTCTCTCTCACTCACTCTCACACACACACACACACACACACACCCTTCACTTGTTCCACACACAGGAGAATGAATAATGGCAGCCAAATGCCACCACATGGGTCAAACACACTTGTGGGCCTGTGGTATTTTCTAGAATAGGAATCAAAAAATAGTTTTATTTAGTCACGATGAAGTTACCAAACACCCTAGTCTTTTTTTTTTCTCTTCTTTTTGAGGAGAACACCTATGAATTGCAACCTGTTAATCTAATTAACAAAAATAAGGCTTTTCTTCAGTTCCTACCCTAGGACTCACCGAAGCGAGGAAAGTTCAAGGTCTGTTCTCCCGCCGTCCCTTACCCTCCTGGAGCCGGGAGTTTGAGGGTTCCCACCCAAGCCTTTCCCTGGGAGTCCCCTCTGCCCTCACCAGAGGGCTGGTGCGCCGGTCTCCCTCCGCGACACTCACCCTGCCTCCA
Source organism: Avahi laniger (assembly GCA_963575035.1). NCBI lineage: Eukaryota > Metazoa > Chordata > Mammalia > Primates > Indriidae > Avahi > Avahi laniger. The sequence continues at coordinate 74,841 of CAUYSK010088642.1, read as the reverse complement.
GGATGCCACGACCGGGAAGCGGGGCAGAAGGCGCCAGGGGAACCGGGGGCCGGCGGGGGTTCCGGGGCTGCTGCCGCGTTCGCGGGCAGGGACGAGGAGGCGCCCGGCTGCGCACGGCCGGGCCGGGAGGCTGCGCTGCGGCGGGACCGAGTGCCGGGCCCGCGTACTCACCTGCAGGGGCGCGCGGGGCGCGGGGCGACTGCGCACGGGAGAGGCGGTCAAGCACTGTCCTCCGTCGCGCCGGCGGCCTCGCTGGGAAGCGCTGCGAGACGGGCCAGCGGCGTCGCTGCAGCCGCTGCTGTCACCAAGCTATAAATACCGGCTCGGCCCACTCCGCCGCCGCCTACGCCGGGCACCCTCCGCGCCGATGCCTCGCCGCGCCGCGCTCCCACCGCAAAGTCCGCCGCCACGGGCCGGGCACCGGGAGTGCAAGGGCAACGGCGCCGCGCAGGTGACGGCGATCTCTCCAGCTGTGAGCCGCCTCCGCAGCTGGAGGCATGGCCTCCCACCGCCCCCGCCTCCCCGTCCGCGCCGCGGGCCGACTCCAGCCCGCGGGCCGCGTGCGCGGTCGTTGAGCCTGCCCGGGCCTGGCCCGCCTCTGCAGAGCGGCAGCTGCAGGCGGGGTGGGGGGAGCCCGGCTTCAGCTTCGCGTGTCAGCAGCAGTCCCTTCTTCCTGGGGAAATCGGCAGGGCGGACATAGAATCCACCATCCTGCAAGGAACCCATGGGGCTCCCAGTGGAATGTCCTCAAAGAGCTGCAAACTTCCTAATGCAGTCAGTCTCAGGTCACAGAGTATCCTTTCTGCTTTTGCCTGTGGGTGGTGTGTGGATGTGGGGGTGGGGAGAGGCAGAGCCCATGAAGAGTATGAGAAGTCTCATACTTACTTTCCAGCCTGTCTGGTCTGACACATGCACATATACACACATATGCACTTACACACACATTTTCATACGCACATAGAGATGCACAAATATATACACATATGCATACCTATGTATACACACATTTAAGCGCATATATACATTCATGCATACACACATTTTTACAAACATAGAATCATATACCAACACATATACAAGCACACACATACTCAAGCACAATTTTTAACTTCTGTGCAGGCTGAGACTCTCAGGCCCCTGTCATTCCGTAGTGCTTAAATGATCCCTCTGCAGCATGAGGCAGGAAGACTCTGTGATTACATTTGACCAATTCCTTTCTTCCCAATGTAACCTCCTTTCCACCATATATGTGTGGTCTCTGTTTCTTTCCACACCTAATAGCAACTGCTACCTCAGTTTACCAGTTGCTCATAATGTGTGTCCAGCATGCTGACAATGGAAGTGATCACTAGTTTGTATAGTCAAACAGAAAGCAGGATAATTCATACATGCTTATGGTAGCAAACTTACGAAGGGAGAACTAATCCCTCTCCTGGACTGGCAACTTGATTCAGGAATGGGTTGGATAGCAAAAGGGAGAGCTGAGGTGTCAGCAAATTGTGAAATGGGATAGAGAGAGCCATTCCCAAGTCCGAAAGGGTAGCTATTCTGCACAGGGATAATTGGGAGCTCACAGCCATTCTTCCCATTAATTTGAAATTTTTAGCTTCTAAGAATGACCACATATATCTATATTATAGTCATAGTTTGTGATCATTTTATAGAACTGTTTAATAATATTCTCTTTTGTAATGCTTTTAATGAGTTTTCCTGGAAAGAGTTGTTGCCTATTCTGGCACTTTGTACATTTTACTATAACACTTTTGTTGTACTTTTATGCTACTTCTTTTTCTCCCCCACTAAGCTATGAACTCTTGGAGGGCAGAGACTAAATCTTACTCATCATAGCATTTTTGGCACCTACCATAGTAAGTTATAATAATGGCTCAATAAATAGTGGATTGGCTGGGCATGGTGGCTCATGCCTGTAATCTCAGCATTTTGGAAAACCAAAGCAGGAGGCTCTCTTACGGCCAGCAGTTTGAGACCAGCCTGAACAATATAGGGAGACCCTGTCTCTACAAAAAAGAATTAGCTGGGCATGATGGCACACACTTACAGTCCCAGCTGTCCCGGAGGCTGAAGCAAGAGGATCACTTGAGACCAGGAGTTTGAGGTTGCAATGGGCTATGATGACGTTACTGCACTCTAGCCTGGGCAATAGAGAGAGACATTATCCCAAATAAATAAATAGTGGATTAATTTCACAGGTTAATCATTCAATTCTACTGTGCTTTTATGATTGGTATTACTCTCCAAAGAATTTTTAACCTATGTAATTGTTTAACATGGATTCCATGGGCTATATTTTCCTTGGATTGCCGTTTAAAGCAAGGACTCTTTAGTCAGTTGAAACTGAAAAATATTGAAGCTTCACAAATTATGCAACAGAATTGTTGAGGTCTGCAACATATATCCCCCTTCACCACAAAGCAAAACAAAACAAAATAAAGGAAAACAGAAGGCATTTTTCCTTTCATTGAGCGACAGACTGAAAAACACATTGTATGTCAATGGATAGTGGGCTAAAAATCAATTAATAGCTTGTTTTCTGTCTACTTGAGAGAGAGAACTCATCCTGCTCCATGATCAGTTGAACTACGTGGGTGTCTACTAAAATGAAATTCAGTTCATCAGAACTGAAATGTCTGGCATCGGTTACATGGAGCTTATTTGTCTACCTTTAGATCTGTCTTCATGTAAGAATAATTTTAAGAATAAGCTCTACCGATGCTTACTATTTGCTCTGAGAGATCTCAGGGTTTAGAGAATATAGTTCTCTAGGACCACTGCAAGGCAAAATACTAAAATGAGCAAGGTTTGTCTTCAATATCAATGTTCCCTTTTTACCACTGACCAAGAAACTTTTACCCTTTGCTTTGGCAGCCACCTATGATCTCCAGTTCAGCCCTAATTCAGGACCAGGCAGAAGAATAGCCAATACACTTTGATCTTTGTCACAATAACATGTAGTGATAAAAGCTCAGCTTATTGAAGGCTTATTTGTGTACCAGGCATATCTGTGACAGACCTATGAGTTAGCTGCTAAACATGGAGTATCACCTGCATGTTTACCTTTGAGGAAAGAGCCACACAGAGACCAAATAGTTCATTCAGGATCTCACAAGTAGCCACAGTGGTGCAGCAAGAATCAGAGCCAGGCAATGTGGTTCACAAGCCCCCCATTTCAACCTGTCATCTTATACTTCCTCCCCACTTACCAGGAAAGGAATATGGGTTTCACCGTCAGGACACCTGAAATAATGAATATTGGTATAAATTCTGGTTCCACAACTTGCTAGCTGTAACTTTAGGTAAATTGCTACTATAAAATTACAGTAGGAATCCCTGCATCTGCCTTTCTTCTACATTGAAATGGTGAGATGTTAGATCTGGATCTGGATTTATGGATACAAAGTAGGTCATTCTGTTCATGGACAGATCCTTCCAAGATTTAGGCTGCTCTTCTCCCTATTCTCCAGTTTTGTCTCATCCACTCACTACCACACAGACCTCTTAGGGGTTTTAAATGACCTGATGTGTATAACACACCTATAGTGTCAGGTGCATAATAAGTGCTCAATAAAGTACCTATTCTTCCTTTCCATCAAACCTTAGTGTTCAATGAAAACTTTTTTCAAGGTCAGAATCTACTGGTCCAGTACAAAGGTGGAAATTTCTTACTTACAGAGATTAACTATTTCTTCAGGGTTGGCCAGCAGTGATTTTCAAAAGGTATAGATAGAAGTTCTGAAAAGAAACCAAGAGAGCAAAGCTCCAGATCTCCCACTCCCTCACTGATATTTTAGACCAAACAACTCCATTTTTTTGTATTAATATATAGGAGTTCAGCAAATTGGCCACAGTTTCAGAGTGTCAGGATAATGACAGAAACAATTTAAGCAGGAAACTCTCAAATCACACTAGACAATCATTTGTCTACTCCACCTTCATATATGACATCAACCCTGCAGACAGGCTTAAAATGTGTCTTGTTGACATATAAATTGTTTTATAAAATCTGATCCAAGAGTTCAAAAATCACAAGTAACCACATGAGACATTATGTTTTTCTGTTCATCTCACATATCCCAGTGCATCAATAATACAGTTTACTCTATAGTTTTTAAAAAATAAAAAGACAAGTTCAATGTCCATTTCAAGAATTGGTGAAAACTTTAATGACAACCAAACTCTATCCTCTTTAAATTGCCCTTTTAAAGCAAGAGGAAACTATAGCTGTAAGCATCAGTAACTTCTACCGAGTCAATGAGGAAACACCTTCTTCAGTGATTTGATGGACTGTAAGCAAAACTATTTTTAACTTCCAATAGGTCAATTGGGATGATGCTAATTACACATTCTAAATATAAACAGCATAATTTCCTTATTGCCAAAGAGGCAAGAATAAAAATTTGAACATGATCCATAATTTTCTTCTGGTATATAAAAGGCAATGACTCTACTGCCAGAATTTTCCCTAACAATCCTAATATCAAATGTCCATTCCCACTGAATCCAAGGTACACTGATATATTTTAGGCCAGATGTCCTAAATTTTGCCAAATTTTTCCTAAATTTGGGGGAAATGGTCATCGTATGTCTGCTACTTGGAATTCTAGAACCTATATTCTGATACCCTGGTGCTGCCAAATAATGAGAATGTGATATCAAGCAAATTAATTAACCTGTCTGAAAATTAGTAGTACCTGCTTCACTACTACTTGTCAGAGGGATCGAAAAATGTACTTTACACTTTCAGCATTTGGCCTGGTACATATTAAATTCTTCACAAATGTTGGCTCTTTTTATTATCATTATGATTCATCTCACCCCTGCCCTGCTCATACTCTGCACGTCCCACAGAGTTTCTTTTGCTAAAGAACTGATTCACTTATCCTTCGCTCAACCCTATAAATGTCTGGGCAAAATACTTTTCTGAACAGTTTTTAAAGCAAAGGAGTCATGCAAACAGAGGGTGGACTAGCGGTCACACCAGAAGTAGAGCAGTCACCTGCTTGGCGGTCAGCGTCACCCTGACTCATACACTGGGCTGCCCTGCAGAATCTGCAGAAATGCCGCAGTTCCTTCAAAGCCCCGTTCCTCTTACAATGACAGAGAAGGACAGTTGTTGCACTCCCCACTCCCGTTGGTTCCTTCCTCCACCTCTTCTTGCCTTCTCCTCTGTCGCAGGCTCACTCCCACACATACAGAGGCCCCATGAACTGGCCAGAGCCTCACTTCCAGGGTGCAGTGCTTGCTTAGGATTACTGATGACCTCATTTACAGGAATGTGACTGCTGGTTTTAAATGGAAAATATTTGCCTATGGGCAGTTTTGAGCTGACATGCTCTTTCTTCCTGGTCCTAAAATAAATGTTTTGTTTTGCTTTATTTTGTTTCTTCTTCAAAACTGTTTCAACAGGCCTCACCTAGACAAGTTTGCTAGTCCTAGCCCAAGGGAGGGAGGCTTGATATGGGCGAACACAAAAATACACTGGCTTTCGAGAGCTCTTGACTTCATGTAGAGTACCAAATACACCACCCAACTAAACACATCCAAAGCAACTAGTCTATCAAGGAACTGCAACATGTTGAAGTTTAAAAGATAAATAGAGTATGTCTGTTTCCAAAGGGAACTTATGATCTAAATGAGCAAACGATAGATGGCTTCTAATCACCATAAATAGTTATATAAGGGGACAGGTGCTCAGGGCCAAATGCATTTTGCTGACCATAAAAGCTAAAGAAATTTGAAATGGAGAAATAAACCTATCCTCATAAATTACTGCACAAGGCCAGATGGAAGAAGCTCGAGGCAAAGACTGAAGGAAAAAAAGAATTTAAATACACAGAAAAATGGGGAGGAAGAAACTCCAGGCAAAGGGGAGCAGCACAGAAACAGTGCCTGTTACCAGAAGGCTCTCAACAAATAATGTACGCTTTAGCAGAGCGCAGTGGCGCATGCCTGTAGCCCCAGCTACTAGGGAGGCTGAGGCAGGAAGATCGCTTTAGCCTGGGAGTTCGAGGCTTCAGTGAGCTATGATCACACCATTGCACTCCAGCCTGGGTAACAGAGTAAGAGCCCATCTCTTGAAAAAAAAAAAAAATACACGCTAAAGCAGAGGAGAGAGACAAGGAAGAGGGTGGGAAAGACAGGAGGAAGGGCTGAAGAAAAAAAGCCAGAAGGAGCCAGAATGTTGTGGTCCACTCACAGAAGCAAGGACTGCTGGGGGGTAGTGAAATATATCCCCTACTCTGGGCAAGTAGGGAAAGCGAGACAGTGCTGAGAAAGTCTCCTCAGTTCCAGCCACCTGAGCAGGAAGGGGATGGGAGCAGGGAGCCAGGATAGGGAAGGGTAAAATGGAAGTCAAGAGAAACAACTGGCACCAGGAATTTTAAATAATAAGAAATGAAAATTATGTATTTCTAGATTTAAAGACAATGGTCATGTTTACTTGTAGCCATGAAATGACAAACAGTAGCCCTCACTCTCTAGCCATTGACTGGAATGGCTGGTCTCCCTGCTTCCCCCAAGGGTTAAAGGGAGCAACCCCCTTACCCCATAATTTCATATGAAGGAATAAGGGAAGGTCTTGGAATATCTTCTTCCAGTGAGCTACCCTGGGGACCCTCCACCATCATAGCTGCTGACCTCAGAGGCCTGGCTGGCCCATTCTTCTGAGTTTTAGGATGTCATTAAAAAGATAAGTTTCGCAGAGAGCATTATCTGCTCACAGTGAGCGCTCATACATTAGGTATTATAATAACACTTAACTTCAAAATGTTGTAGACTAATTTATCTATGGTACAACCCACATATCTTCCTATTCACAAGTTAGCAAATATCTCCTATCCTCACTGTAATAGTTTTCCTGGATGCTGTAACAAATTACCATAAATTTTGGTGGTCTAAAACAACAAAATTTATTTTTGCACTGTTCCGGGATCTGGGAGTCCAAAATAAAGGTACCAATAGGACCATACTCCCTCTGAAGGCTTCAGGAAGGAATCCTTCCTCATCTCTTCCAGCTTCTGGTATTTCCTGGTGTTCCTTGGCTTGTAGACGCATCACTGCAATCTCTGCTTTCATTGTCACAGCGTCCTCTCTTTTGTGTCTCTGTGTATCCAAATCTCTATATGCTTCTCTTAGAAAGACACATCATTGGGTTTAGGACTCATTCCAAATTAAGGATGATTTTATCTCGAGATCTTAGCTAATTACTTCTGCAAAGACCCTATTTCTAAATAAGATCACATTCTGAGGTTCCAGGTGGACATGAATTTCGGGGAACACTATTCAACCACTACATTCATGTTTATAAATAAGTAGGTACCCCCCCATATAAATGTCATAATTTTATTTCCAGTACCAGGTTATTTCTCCAATATAGGGAAAAATACATGGGAGAAATCATTTACTTAAAGATAATTTGGTTTTTGTAAATATCCCTCCAAACAATGTCATGCAAATCTGTCACATTTACTCCAGCATTGTACAGCATTGCGTTTTTATTTTGCTTCTATTTGCAGAGATAAATTAAGCCTCTAAATGACAAAGTATTGCATATTATTTATGCTTCCATTCCACAATGTAGAACCATCATTTTCAGGAAGCTCTTCTGTGTCAGCTACTTTGATGTTCTGGCAATTTGGTGGTGGAAAAGAAAAAGCTCAAGCTCTCACACAGCTTATTCTAGTGAAAGTACAGACAGTAATCACAAAATATATAATGATCTAATGTTTGACTGTGAGAAACGGCATTAAGAAAAGTAGCTAGAATTAGAACATCAATAAGGATGTGGGTCACAATTTTAGAAAGGGTGGTGAGGTAGATTTCTCTTAGGTGACATTTATGCACAATAATTAAGCCAGCTCCTTGCTGCTACAATTTTATGTCTACTTTCTCCATTGCAGTCTTACTAGAGGCAGTAAGTAGTCCACATATTAAGTTAAAAATATTTTTCCTATATTTGAATATGACTCAAATAATATTTGATAATAAAATCATGGTTCTTTATGTCAAAGGGGTATCTGGTTCACTACATAGCCAGCCAACCACAGACCGATCCAAGCCTCTGTGATGTATCCATCCACGATCACTGCATTCCAGGCACAATCCTAGATGCAGGGAAATACACCATACCCTGTAACTCCACTAGAATGGGGCTTGCATTCCAGAATTAGACTTGAAGACAGAAAACCAAGGTTGGATCCTCAGCTCTCACTCTTGCTCCTCTCTTACCCTTAGTAAATCATTTTATGGTTGCAAGCCTCAATTTCCAAGTCTATAAAATAAGGAAATTGGACTAGACAATCTCTGAATTCCCGTCTGACTCCTGCATTCTATTGTTTTAGGGTAGTTAGGCAGCAACTAGATTTACAATGGCTAAGGAGAAATGTTAATATGATTCCAATTCAGGCAGCCACCAATATCCCTGGAATGCTGAGCAGAAAACAGTAGCAGGGATCCTCAAGCTTGGCTTCTGTAGTTAGCTGGACAGTCTCACTGTGGGAAGAAGATGACATGATCTATTTTGAAGCAAAGGTCCCAGGTGGCAATTAGAAATATGGGGGGAAGGTCTAGCCTGAGGGGGTACTGAGTTGCCAAAAACTAGACAGAGACTTGAGTGGCTTCAAGAAAAGATTGAATCAATGCATGTGGAACACTTAGAAGACTGCCTGGCACAGAGTAAACCTCAATAAATAAAGCTGTTGTTGTTATACGCTTGTCCCAGAAGAACTGGATTACTCCTAGAAAGCCAAGGTAGAATAACTAAGCAGACACGGCAAGGCATGGATAGGAGACCAGCCACTCACTGGGCATGCTGGTGCCACCTGCCACATGCTCCGTGCACCCTGAATGGTAGTACCCGCCCATTAAAGGTACAATGCAGATTTCTGGCTTAGGCAACTAAGCCAACGATGTGCATTTCAATAAAATCTAAAACTCTGTGTGCAGACTTTAAAGGAAAATAATACACTTGAAGTCAGACAATGAGAAGTTTAAGTTATTCAGGTGGAAATAGTGGAAATTTCTATTAGGCAGTTATATATACAGATCTATAACTCTGGTAAGAAACGAAGGCTGAACTAACAGATGTGCCAGCCGTCAGCATCCATTATGAGTCAGTGTTTCGCAAAGTGTGGCCTCCAAACCATCTGTGTTACAGTAAACTAAGGTGGGTGTTAACAAATAAATTCTAGAACCCAACCTATTAAAACAGAGTCTCTTGAGGGTGAGTTTACTAATCTCCATTTTAACGAGCTCCCATGTGATTCTTATGCACGTTTAATTTGGGGAGAGACAAAGAGAGAGGGAATCATTGATGTTACTCTATAGATAAAGTTGCCTAGGGGAATGTGGAGAATGAGAAGAGAAGGTGGGCAGGGAAGCCTTGTTGCTGCCTAGAATTTAGTCACTTCACACCTCCTATTCAGTGAGCAGGGCTCAACCTGGACTGCACGTTGGGATAACCCTATGCCTAGGACCCACCCCAAACTAATGAAATCCGTATCCCTTAGAAGGGGTAGGGTAGGTCCTTTCCCTCCAGAGTCCCAAATTGTCGCTTCTATACCAACACTTGTAAACTGGTGGCAATTAGGCCTGTGGATTATTTTCTTTGACTCTCACACTACTTTAAAACTTTAACTGAGTCGAAAATAGTTTTTTAAAAACAGTAGATTTCACATGCAAAAAACTGAATGTCTAGCTTCTCATGAAAACTGAAAGAATTGGGCTTGCCGGGTCTACATTCTTGAATGGCAAACGGCTGTCCATCAGGGTCTTCTTCAGGTCATTTAAGTTTCCCATCTGGCCTCCTGGCCCCTCAAGGCATTTGGGGGCAATAAGGCACACTCTCAAAGGGCCTTCTCACCTCCGCTTCCCCCATCCTGCATCCCCGGTCCCAAATCAGCCTCTCCTGTCACAGATCCCAGTCTTCCTGAGCACCACACATGACTTGGGAAAATCCCATGAAACAGGCCCCACTTTAACTGCTGGCTTTATCCTCTGTTTCCGGAGCCCATTCCTTGGCCCTGCAGTTGCCAAAGTCTCAGGTCCCCTGGAGACAACTAGAGCCACTGCCCTGGAAGCAGCACTCACCCCAGGCCAAGGTGAAGTCTGACACTGATACTGATACCTTTGCATTCTACCAACAGGGCTGATTCCCTGCTAATCACAAATCCGCTGGACAACTGGGTCTCCCAGAATAAACCCTGGCGAGCCCCTCCAGCCTTAGTGAAATCTCTCTTCTTCAGGAGGGAGTAGTGCCAGCTCATTTGGCCAGAGAGCCTCCCTAGGTCTGTGAAAGGCTAGAGTCTATACATAAATTAGATGGACTTATTTGGTGAGAGGAATTCGAGAAGAAGCTTGCCCTTCCTTCAAGTAACGAACTTCCTCATGTCTCTTTTGTTTCCCTTACATCACAAATATTAGCTAATGTATTAATCATAATTTTTGAAAATATTTATGCTAGACATTTATGGGAATTTTTTATTTAGTGCTGTGAAAATGTATATATTAATGTAAGCAATTTGTCAAACTATCATTAAAACTATTAATATTAAGCTGGCACAAAATGTTTCTTATCTACAATAAAAGAAAAACAATATAAGGTAGCATTCGAAGTGATGTGGAAAGTACCTCAATTAATTCACTATCAGCATGCAAATTTTTTTTATGACTTCACTTACACAATTTTGTTTTCTACATTGTGAGACGGTTTTCAGCCTTACCAAAAAGAATGTGGTTATCCTTTTCTTGACCATCTCATCTTTTACCTTCAGTAAATGTATAGTACAATGGAAAGGAGGTAGATTTTGGGGGTTAGACAGGCCTGGGTTGAAATCCTGCTTTGCTACCTACTCTGTGAACTTGGCCATGTTGTTTAACCTCTCTGAGATACACATCTTTGTCTAAAATTTTTAGCAAATAATATATAATTTATAGACTGCAGTGAAGATTAAAAGAGACAGTATAAGTAAACCCCTGGTGTATCCTGGCACATCTTTTATTACCTTCTTAATAAATCAAGTTTCATTCCAGTGGATAACAGGTCTAATAAAAGTCTTCAAATTTTTATAATACAATTTCTATATGAATACTTCACCAAAATTGTAATGGAAAAATATCATCATACCCTCTGGGTCTGTGACTTCTATTCAGTATTTTTTAAACATGTATTGTGGGTTCAATTTGTACAATAGGTCTAATATTGTTATAATTACCAGTATTTAATAAAATTATCTGTAGAGAAAATAATTTTCAAATTTCAATGGATTGTCACTTATTTCAAGCAATATTTAATTCATCCTTTTAGCAAACATTTACTGTTTACTATAGGAACAACTAAAAGAACATCATCCCTGCTTATCTTATAGAAAAAAGTAGAGACAAGTAAATATATCATTATTACACTAAAATTGAGGGATAAGTGTCCTATGAGAATACAACATACTGAACTACTAGCTTCACCTAAAGATATGGAAAGATTCACAAAACTAACAGATGATATTATAAAATTACAAAGAAAATAATTTGTGCCGTCACAAATGGAGCTTAATTTAATGGCATTTTACTCGTATACTACTTTGCATTAATTTGTGTTCTACTCTACACATCCATGGGTTGCTTTGTGCATAAATGCCTTGTCCCAAAATAGATTTACTGCATTTAAGAGAGATCCAGAGAACTTAAAAAGATCTCTTCAAGGCCAGGCATGATGTCTTACACCTGTGATCCTAGCACTTTGGGAGGCAGAAGAGGGAGGATCACTTGAGCCCAGGAGTTTGAGGTTGCAGTAAGCTATGATGATGCCACTGCACTCTAGCCCAGGCAGCAGAGTTATATCCTGTCTCAAAAAAAAAAAAAAAAAAAAAAAAAACTCCTCAATTCCAAAATATTATTATATGTAATGTTTGATAAAATATTTGTTTTACATAATGGAAAAAGTTGAAGTGCTCCTTAATATCTTTAAGAATTTAACAAATACTAAACTATGGCCATCTGTAAAATTATAAAAATTAATTTTATCACTAAACAATATATCGTTACTGAAAAAGCATTAACCATGAATATACTTGAACCTGAAAAACCAAAGTTTTTAATATTTCCTGAGAGTTTCTCTGTCTGGATCTCTTAAAATTCATAAAAATGCTTTGAGGCCCACCCTCTTTCACTTCTGTGTAGTCATCCCCTTAAAGATGACAAGCAAAATCCCACATCCACACCCACGTGGTCACACCCACAGCTGGCTCACTCAATCTAGCTGTGCACTGTGCCCTCATGGCTGATACCTTAGAAATGCACAAAATGATACAAAACGGGTCCCCGACCTACGGCGAGCTGTATTATTATTTCATTATATATTACAATGTAAAAATAATAGAAATAAAATCCACAATAAATGTAATGTGGTTGAATCATCCCAAAACCATCTCCCCTCTTCCCAGTCCATGGGAATTGTCTTCCATGAAAACGGTCCCTGGTGCCAAAAAAGTTGAGGACTACTGATACAAAATACTTGGAAAATTTATCTTTCTTGAGAGGATACAAATCCCTACCATTCCACACTAAAAAACAAAAAACAAACAAACACCCTCAATGATTTAATATTTGGTAGCCTTGCAAATAATCACATATGAAGTATAATACAAAGAGACCTGAAATGGGAATCATGAAAGTTGGGTTTAGTCAGCTCTGCCGTTGCCGATCTGTATCACCTAGTTGAGCTATTATACTTAACCTCTGTGCCTCAAGGCCTCAATGCATTTTTGTAAACGTTAGTACAGCCAGGTTTTTGTGGGTATGGAATTAGTATTCAAGATCTTAAGACTTCTCCATAGGGACCCAAGGTTCACCCATGTGCTTACGTGTATTTTTCATGTGTATTTTTACAAAGGCGTGAAATTTCTTCACATGAAAAATAAAGGCATTGGACAAAAAAAATTAATTTTACTTAATCCCTAAAATTCTGTAATTCTAAATAGCTTATCTCAAGTGACAATGCAAATTTTGTTCATTTTACATTAACATGTCTTGCAGAAAAGTAGAATGGTTTGGTAAAGATTTAACCAACTAGTTGTCTGTGTGGGATTGAGACTAATTCCTCTTATATTTGTGAGTGAGCAGTGCTCCTCCTCTTGCTATCTTTTGATTATGAAGACAATAAAGTGGGCAAAGTGCATAAAATTGCACATCTGTAGAATAAAGACTGCTTGCTGCATATTTTTCTACAGCAGTGTATTGATTCTGTTTGGAAAAATACACCTGTAATTACATTCTGGTAAGAATCAGAGAGCAGGAATACCTGAAAATACATGCAATGGATAATCATAGTTTTTCTCTTTTTTTCTGATTTAATTTTACTATATTTATTCAACAACATTTATCTGGGAAATAGAAGCTTAGGTCATTTCATATAGAAAAGGACCAAAACATGATTGGGATGCCAAATACAATTCTTTTCCAGAATTCAGCATCAGCCTACAGAGTTCCATGCTGTAATGATGCATATTTAAATTTAACCACACAGTCATGGGTATGAAAATAGAGAAAATCAATGCTGTTGGGTCAGACATCCCTTCTGAAATATCATAAGGAGAAATGCAATACTATTCTGAGAAACAAAATAGGGAAGTTCATTTTACAGTGGAGTCTGCCACCAATCAAGCTTTAGAATGAAAAATCAGAAAAACCTATTATAAGTGGGCTCAGAAACAGGTGGAGACCTTTACTCTTTTTTTCCTTTAGCAAAACTAAGAAGCAAGAAAGTAAGTATTAGAAAAGGTTGGCCTAGACTGTGTCTACCATACTCCAGAGAAAGCAAATTATTAGCTTCATAATCAAACAACTGGTTCAACAAATTCTCCTCTCCCAATGTATTTTGTGACTTAATCAACAGCCGGGGTATAATGATACCTCTCCCCCTACAGTTCTGTGTCTTTAGTTTTTTATTAACCCTGTGTCCTTAATTTATGTGATACATTATTGAGAGTTATGGAAACCCCATCGGTTTTGCCAGGGTGATATGGTGATGGGGTGCTGATGTACTTCCAATCGAAAGAGCAAATGGCAAGGAAGGGAAAGAAAAATTACAGGAAAAAATAAAAAGTGGAGGGATGTATTATAAAGGTATGTGGTTCCTTTAAAATATTATGAATATGTATACTCCTTTAACCTCTATTTCTGACTCCATTAAAAACTATACAAAATATGAACTGAGACCATAAGGGTAATATTAAAATGTTAAGATTAAGAGAACAGATATAAAATTTAAAAGTAAGAAAAGTAGGCTAAGGTGGATGGAGTGTGGGGATGGGGATGCAGATTGCTTTTAAATCAGAAAAAAATGTGTTTAAAAGTTCATTTTATTTTTTAGTAAATGGAATGAAAAACTTGTCAGCACTCACTTTTGTGTACTTTGTATTCTCACAGGAGATTTGATTCACTCAAACACTTAGAACTAATCATACATAAATGGGTTGAAATGAGAATCTATTTGTATAACTTTATCTGCAAGTTTTAAAGTGCATGAAGGGAAAAAAAACACACAGTCCTTTTTTTCAATCACATTATGAAGGTGCACTTAAGATTCTACAAACTCATCAGAGAGGCATCTTTGAAAGGGGAAACTACCTCCCCCATATTTCAGAGCTGCTAAGTAAGTGCAAGCATATACCTGTGCTATAGTACACATTTGCAAGTAAGAGAAGTTAAAACATGCTTCTGTATGTTTTTTAAAACAGCATCACCACTCATAAGATAAACTGAGAAGTGGCTCTAAATTTAGTTCACAGAAATACATTTTCTGAAGACTAAAGCTCTTATGCTTGCATTAAAATAGCTGATATAAGTAAATTTTATGCAAGCGGGGAATAATGAAATAATTCACAGTGTAATCCTGAGCTTAGAAAAGAAGTACACTTTTATTTTTTCTGCATTGATGCTAAGTGGAATCAATCAAATATGGTATCCCTTCAAAAATACTGGTCGGGCAGGGTGACTCACATCTGTAATCCTAGCACTTTGGGAGGCCAAGACAGGAGGCTCGCTTGAGGCCAGGAGTTCAAAACCAATCTGAGCAAGAACGAGACTCCGTCTCTACTAAAAATAGAAAAGTTGGCCTGGTATGGTACTGAGAGCCTTTCATCCCAGCTAATTGGGAGACTGAGGCAGGAGGATCACTTGAGCCCAGGAGTTTGAGGTTGCAATGAGCTATGATGATGCCACTGCACTCTAGCCTAGGTGACAGAGTGATAATCTGTCTTAAAAAAAAAAAAAAGGAAAAGAAAAGAAAAAAAACCTCTAGGACAATTGTGTTCACATATCAACATAATTTATAATCTGAAAAATAAAAGGCGATTTTATTTTTTAACTCAAAGGAATAATGTAGTTCCTTGTCAGTTGAATCTAAAACATGTAAATAGTTTCCACTGCCTTCGGTAATGGAAGAGTTTCTGAGTTGCTGTCTAAATACTAAAAATCCTTATCTCATTCCAGTTATTTAAGATCATAAATTCAAGTTTATGGCCTTTATAAATTCAATTCAGGACTCCAAATGGAAATAAACAAATGTATGCATTCTTTTCAATCATATAATAAGGGGAGTATCTCCTAACTCACCCTCATTCTTCTCCCACAAGGAACTTTTACTCAATCATTATATTTTAAAAACATTACTCTTACTAGCAGAAACAATTTCCCTCACCAGCTCATTATCCCTTCAGGTAAGACCAATGTATTTGACAGAGGTCCGTAAAGATTATTTTTCTGAGTGTGGGTTAAAGGTATAGTTTGTACTTAAATTGCTTTTCCTAACAATTTAAAACATTATGAATTATTATTCAATTCCATCACTTATTTAAGAAGAGCATAATAGAACCCGTATATATATTCATTTAAATGTGGTCCTTTCAAAGACTCTTTATCTGCTCAGAATTGCTGGAAAATCCACTGTGCTCTCTGATGGCTGAAAGGGCTGGGCAGCTAGGATATTTCTGCATTCTTTCATAACTCCTGGTTTTCAGATAACTTTAATTTATTCTAAACTCTTAATAGATTCAGGTTGTGTGAAATTTAATTATGTCACTTTAAATAAAGTTAATGTGTATTAGATGTTAGAGAAATTAATGGTGGTATCACATCATGGTTTGGGTCTCAGGTAGTTTATTTTAATAAACTACGTGAAAGATAAGTCATTTATTAAAAAGGTAATAATCATAATGCAGGTAATTTTAGAAGTTTAATAAATTTGGAGGATTCTGCTTGAATCAAATCACCAAAGTGAAACATTGGCATATGATGGCCAAGTCCTTTCTTTCTTTGCAACTAGATTCCTAATGCAGGGTTTATCAAAATCTCTGTTCGGTCAGCTACTTTTTTATCTCAACCATGTCTCCAGAGTTTTAGACCATCATGGGTAGGGGACAGGAGGTGAGTCAAGTTAGGAGAGATAACCGTGGTGTGGAAAGAAATGCGGTGGCATTGAGGGCAATGCAGCAGAACAGAACACCCTGTCCACTGCCAGCCCCCACAAGCCAAATGGCATTTTGTCTGCTTCCTCCCTCCCCCAAAAGCTGACAATCCCAGATGATTGCTCAAATGCCATTGGAAGCGATAGCCAAAGGCTTGACTTAGAATCCTTATAACTTGCACACAAAGTATTTTAAAAATCCTCACAACACAAAAACAAGCTACAATAGTAGAAGGAAGGCCTACTCAAAGTACAAGAATATGCAAACGAGCAGATGATTTATTTAGGTATTCCAAAATTTAACACTAAAATGTGAAGCCACAAACATTTGAAAAGTATAACAGAGATTTATGTGGCAAGTGAAAGAAATGGAGCTCTTAATTCCCACTTTCTCTTGTGCTGCTTTCCTGCCCTTGTGCATAGGCAGCTATCTGGTCTCTCTATTTATCATTGTTCAAAATGATGCTGCTGATGGCTGACGGTGTTGTTATGCATGTGTGCAAGTGTGGGAAAACCACGGCTGCAGGACCAGCAGTTTTCTCCATCCGGCATATATGGAAAGGCAGCCCTTTGGTTTATAGTTGGGGTAGTAATTTTTATAGCATGTTACTGTTTATGGCTTTGGGCTCTTCACCTTGTATGCTACCTGACACCCTGACTCCAAACAAATGACCTACTTTTCACTTCATGATCTGCTGTTGCTATTTCCTGGCATTTTATAGGTAGGCTGCTTCCTTTGAAAATGTACCTCTGTGTATCCTTATAACACCTCTCCTGTGTCTTCAGCAATTCGCTCTGCATCAGTTCCTCAGATAGTTGATACTGGGGTATTCTATTGTCAGAACTGAGACAACTGGTGTTGGTGAGAGGCAGGGTAAGACTTCCCGGATTCCCTAAATGTCTCTCACCAACTTGCCACAAGACTCATTCTTAATAGTTAAGGCACTGACAATTTACATCCAAAGTTAAAGCACTTAAAGTCTCCATAAATGATATACAGGAAGGATAATCAATAATATAATAACAGGCACGATTTATTTAATATTGACTATGGGCTAACCACTGTATATAATTGTCCATAAAACCCAAAATCTCATGCAAGAAGTGATCATTGCCCCCATTTTACAGATGAGGAAACTGAGAATTCTGGAAGGGTTAAACAATTTTTCTTGGATGACATATCTAGCAAGTGACAGGGTGAGAATCCAACTCAGTACTATCTGACCCCAAAGCCCAAGGTTGCTACATTGTATGTTGCTGCTGCAGCAGAGCGACTTTGGTCAGTCATTCACACCTGGTGCAGGAGCTGGGGTGCTCAATAAATGTTTGATGAATTAGTGGATGAGCAGCTTGCTGTGAATTAGCCTACCAGATTGGCTTCCAGTTACCTGGCAAGAACTCTGAACAAGTGAGACTCTGGACAAGTTAGCTGTGGTAGGAGGGAGGAAAGGTGTAGTTCAGAGCAGAAGGCACAGCACCAGCAGGCTTGGCTGAGATAACATCCAGAGAAACCAGAGGGAGAAAATCACAAAAAATGCTATAATATTAGAAGGATCATAGTGAAGAAAATAAGAAACAACCCAGAAAAAATGAAGAAGTACCCAAAACAATTCTGGGATAATACTGTTGCTCAGAAATGACCCTGCTGCTGTGGTCCCTTCTTTCTCCCTTTTACCATCCCACATTCAACATCATATGGCTAGGCAATCATGGAAGTGAGATTAGAACCCAGAGTTTTCCCATGGGGAAACGCTGCCTCCCATATGCACACTCCAACTTTAAATTCCTAAATGCTCAATTCTACTCACTTAGAGCTGTATGTTTTTGTGAAAATTACCCAGTTTCAAATGTATTTCTATTCCATACCTGAGCTGTAGAACAGAAAGATCTGTGCAATTTTGAACATTTTATTCCATCTCCATTATAAACATCCAAGATGTGCCACAAGAATAAGAATGTTCCTGAAAATCCACAAGAGATCTTTGCCTTCTATTCCACTGAGCTGTTAATGAGCTAAAACAGTTAAATGGAAACTATTAGGGCACTCATAATGGTTGGGAAAGAAAGGAAAGGAGGGAAAGAAGAAGCGAGAAAGGGAGAAAGGAAAAACAGGCTTTAACAACAAACAAAACCAAGGTTAAAGGGGATCGGAGGTTATCTGGCTAGAGCCAGGGAAAGTGAACTGTGATTTAATTGGACCTGTGCCATTGTTCTGTGAAAGAACAGTTCAGGAAGAAACAATAGTCAATGAGTAAGATCCTTGAAATGAGCTTCTGGAGAAGGAGTGTAATGAACACTGACAAGAGAAATGGACTGATGAGACCCATGTGGGCTGGCCACACCAAAGGATCCGAGTGTGAAGAAATAAAATGTAATGTTATCTCAGAGAAAGAAAAAAGAAAAAAAAAGAATTCAGGATGCAAAGCACGAGAGAGAAAACCAGTCCAGAAAACCTGAATGAAAGTAGCACCCAGGATCATGGAGAAGGCTGGTAAGAATATTAGTGTGAAGGCAACTAAGACGAACCCATTGAGCCAGTGAGTCGGGACCCCATGCAGAATAGTTCTACAGTGAGGCCAACTGGAAAATTGAACCTGTCAACCAGAGTGGCAGACTCAACTTCCTCTTAATGAGAACCCAGCCTAGTCCTAGGATCAAAGTCAACTGGTTTAATAAAATTGAGCAGAGTTGTCAAATGCAAGGGCTAGTGATGGCCTGGGAGATAGAAACAAGAACCTGCAAGAATCAGGTTAATTTATGAATCCTTTGCCAACCTAATAATTAAATAACATAAAAGTAAGAATTTGACATTTCTCTCATTAGTATATAAATATATCCTTCACTTTCCTTTCACTGCAGTAAATCCGAGGTGCACATTGAAATGTGCTGCACCTCAGTGAGTGAAAAGAAAGAAGAGATAGAAAAGGTGGAACAAGCTCCATGCTTCTGTGGATTCCTTGGTCCCAGCCCACCCAATCCTCTAACAAGCTTGATTCTCCATTGATGACATGCCAAACAAAACTGAAATGAAAGACCAAAGAGAAATTGTTCCCCAGGGTTTTCTCTTTTAGAAGCTGTCTCTGAGAACTCATTTCAGAGGAAACAGATAAAACAATGTCAAGTGTAAGGTAGGTAGCAAAGAATGAAGTACAAACCAAGATTGTAACATTATAAGTTCAGAGAGAGAATATTGATGTCTGTTCACAATACTATTCAGTTGTTTAGCAAAGCTAGTCAACAAATAGAATCTTAAACATTTTTGCAAAGATGGTGAATATTTATTTTTACATAACTTTGGGATGAGTCAGTATTTTAAAAATGTTGAAATTTGGTAAATATATGTATCTCTTACAATGTTTTCAATTACTATAATAGTGAACCTCATTAAAGTTTAATTTTTATTAAGAATAGAGGAATACTTATATATTTGGAAAGATCTACAATATTTCTAAATCTGATAACTCATGCATATTTAGCTGCTCTTGTACAAAGGAATATTTTTGGGTCTTGGCTGATTTGCTTCTCTATTTAGAAAAGTTATAGGAAATCCAGTTACATGCAGGAAATGTAGAAGATCAACTAGCTGTAATTTCACCTTTAAAACTATATGTGTCCTTTGCTATCCAAATTATCACTAACTGCAATCTAAAATTCAGGAACCAAATGGATTTGGATAACACAGCATCTCTCAATTTACAAACCTGCTATCCAAATTTTCACTCTATGAACTAAAGATCTGTATAATGAGGGATATTTTTACATAACAGTTTTGGTATAGCAAAATGCCGCACTTACAAAATATACTTGGCTGTTAGTAACAGAGACTGGAGAGCATAGTGGCTTAAATAGAATGGAAGTTATGTTTCTTGAATATAAAATAAGTCTGGAGGTAGCATGCCAGCTCTGGTAAAGAAGAGTCACAGTCAATAGGGACCTAGGAGGTTCCTTGTTGTCTTACTTTTGCACTATCCTAATTTGTGGTTTTTATCATCCAGTTTGCCTCAGGTCCAAGACAGCAGCTGGAACTCCAGCCATCACATCTTCATTTCAATAGGGAACAGGAGCAAGTGGGAAAGGAAAATTAGAAGGAGTCCTCATCAGCTATTTAGGAAGCCTTTCAAGAAGACTCACCCAACGACTTTTCCATACCATTGGTCGCAACTCGATCACATGGCCACATCTAGCTGCAAAGGAAGTAGAAATGCAAACTTTCAACTGGGCACTTTGCCACATCAAATAAAATCTGAGTTTTATTTTAAGAAATAAGAATTATTGTATAATTCCATCTCACCAAAGGCTGTTATTAAAACATTAAAAATACATGCGTTCCTATATAATTATTTTAACGACTTTTGAACAGTCCTTTTTTTCTGAGATTCATTGTACTGCCGTTTCCATTATTAACATAAAATGTAATAGTCAACTCCTTCATTGGCACATCCCTAAAGAAAGGTCACCATACTGATCTAGCCTATTCCTAAAAAACAGAATAGATACATTGAAACTTTATTATAAAGTCTTGTTATGAAGAGCACTTAGTAAAAAGCTTACAAATCCATTTTTAATCCCAACTGTTAGGCTATGGTTTTCAGGCAGCTCCAAAGAGTAGTTTAGGATGGAGGTAAAGGGGCTTTAACTCTCCCATAATCTCACTGAGCATCCCCTCCTCTCCTCCCACATGCCAATTATTTTCTAAGAATGGTTTTCTCAAATATATTTTTAAAAACATACCAGAGGGTCCAGGCATGGGTGGCGTGAGCCTATGGCTTCAGCTACTCGGGAGGTTGAAGCAGTAGGATTGCGTGAGCCTAGGAGCTTGAGGTTGCAAGGAGCTATGATGACACCACTGCACTCTAACCAGGGCGACAGAGTGAGATCCTGTCTCTAAAACAAACAAAAAAACAAAACCCTGCTATGCAAGCTCCACTTCACAGTCCCCTTGTCCCATTTTTCCAACCAGATTACACATTCCAGCACTGTCTTTTTTAGTATGCAAAGGCTGGAGTTGCCTCTATGGTGACTATAAAAATACTTAAAGGCCATAGAAGATTGTCCCCCTTTGTAGACTCAGTACAAGAGAGTATTTTCTGTATATGCTATTTAAGTGTGAGAGGAGGTTTTTAGGTGTTGATTAGCATCACTAGCAAAGAGAGAGAAACAGGTAAAGAGAGAGTATTATGTGTTCAAAGTGATTTGCAAATATTCCCATTAGCCATTTAAACCATCCTACCCCCGCATGAGATGTTAGAGATAATGAGGAAGAGATTCAAGATGCTGTTGCTAAGGCATTTCTTCAACACAGAGTGAAAATCTCACTATAAATAATACATTAAAAGCTGGTTGCTTTGTTTGTGCCTTCCTGCACTTTGATTCCAATATGCATCCTTACCATTATCAACAACTCTTTTGAACCAAAGTGTTCCCTGTTTCTTTCATTAGAAAGTATGTATCATTTATTAAGATTACTTCAGTCCAGATTTCACTTGGGAGAGTAATAAAGAAATATCATTTGCTTGAACTAATCTTTAACCCAGACTCTTTGTTCTGTTTTTCCAGTGACTCATTCCAGCACCACGGAGCCTGACTAGAATAAAAGAATCTTCTGTTATATATTCCATTTTGTTGAAAGTTTTAGCAATCTTGCCAGGTGTTTATTGTAGGTTGTTGGGGGTTAAAATTACATACATACAATTAAAGTTAGTTTCAGTCAAAGTATGTTGCGTAATACTTGATTCCCATTTTTATAACCCAAAGATTTATTTTTCTTATTTGATGTCTTACAAATCTAAGGATATATTAATAGTGTTTAAAACATAGCAGTTAAAGTGATATTGTGGTTTTATGAACCTATGGAAGAAATCAGCTTTGGATCATTGTTTTTGATTGGAAATTTAGTCTAACTTTATTTACTCTGTTTTAGTGACTTATTATGAAACATAGTGTATTATAATGTATTACTTTAGATTTAATTCTAACAGATAAAAAACCTAACACATGTCAAACATCTAACATGTCAGACCTTCGTAAGGTCATATGTCACTTGATTTCTATGACAACCATGAGACATGTGTATTGGTATATGATAAAAGAGAAAGTGGAAGCCCAGGGAGGTTAAATAATTTTATTCATGGTCATACGACTTCTATGTGAATTTTTATCCTATAGCAGGGTTTCTTCTCTAGGAAAACCTAAAGCAAATAGTGTAGCTTTTTAACATTATCTCACAAAATAAAGAAGTGATTCTCTTCTGTCAAAAGGTTCCAATTCAGTGGAGAGATAAGATGAATGCATGACACCTTATAGTTTTATGTGCACATGCACTATACGCAAATACGTATGCTGCTAACATTAAGGCTGTGTATATCATATTCTTTTCTATTGTATAAAATCTTCATGGAGGATGTGATTTTTACATACCATTATTTGACAATTGACCACACAGAAGAACTAGGTCAGAAGTCCTAAACTACCAGTCCATAGGTCAAACCTGACCTATAGATGTCGTTTCTTTTTTGTTTGTTTTCCCAAGCAATTGAAATAAATATTTCCTATAAAACTTCAATTTCTGACATCACTTGAAAAATCAACAGATTGGTTACTCTGGGCTTGAATTCCCACAAAAGCATTAGTCAACTGGAGTTGAGTAGTAGTAACTCCTTTTAGGTGGAGTCTGTGCTTCATCTGGGTACCACAATCTTCCTTTGTTTGCTTTATTCATTTATGTTATTTAATTGTCCTCTTCATGCATTTGTGTTTGTTTCTGCTAACTTGGGTTCTAAACACCAGCTCTACTAAATAACAAAAAGTAGGAATTATAAGCCTGTTTTCCAAGCCCAAGATCCATTTCCTCTCCTGTGGTAACTGTCTTTCATTCATTGGTCAGTATATACTGGGTAAACCACGCAGCTTGGCCAATCACCATTTGATACATGAGCCAAGCAGGGTTATTCACATGTCTTCTCCTAGGAATTTTGAATTTGGACTTAGAAAAGCTATTGTAACCCCTGCATACAGCCAGAACTGTGACTCTCAATTTGGGAAATGTAGAGTAGTCATATTCTGCCATTTTGACTGCATAAGCAGAAAGATCCCATTTGGAGAGAGAGAGAGAAGAAAAGAAAAAAAAAACACAAAACAGAAGAGAAGAAGAAAAGAAAAAAGAAATGAAAAGAAGAGATCAGATGAAATAAAGCCAGGCTATCAGGACCTATGAGATTCTCATGTATCCTTATAATAAACTTCCTTATTTACATACATTGTCTTAAAATAGTTTCTGTCTCTTACAAACACTTGTCTTAGCCATGACACTTGCTGACTTCCCCTCTCTATGCCTCAATTTCCAAATCTCTTAAAGTTAAAAAATAAAACCTGATAATATTTCATTTAGCTTGTCAGGATTATGTTAGTACTCAAATAAGTCTCTATGTAGTCTTTGAAAACTGTAAACCATTATACAAATCTAAGGTATCATTATTATGACAGTTCTGGCAAATGTTCAATAACTGGAGACACAATAGATGAAGAAAAGTTGGAAAACATTTATGGCTAGAACAGAGCAATGTATCCAAGACCCTTGCAGCTCTTAAGTCAAATTACTGTACTAACAAAAAATAAGCACTTTCAGGTGGATGCCAGGGCAGTCCCAACCTAAATGAACTTTCCTCTTTAGGACTGAGCATGCACTGGTCCTTACTAAGCATGAATATGGGAGAGTTTTTTTTTTTTTTTTTTAGTACTTTTGAGCAATGCTGACTTCCTTCAGAATTTCCCCAAGTCACCAGGACATGAATCAGTCAAAAAATTGCAGGTGAACTCTGCAATTTTCTCTCTGCTCAATGATGCAGTCAAAAACTCGTAAATCAGGGTGAACCATTGTGTCAGGAAGAATTTGGTTAAAATGGAACTCCTCCCTACATTTCTTAAATCCAAACATGTCATAAAACTAAGGCTAAATTTCACTTATTCCTGAATCTGGGGATCTGTTTGAGAAACAGCTTAGAGAACAGGGAACAGAGCACAGCAACTTTGTTTGCTGTGATCTCTGTAATAAAAACAATTGCTGGCCTGCTAGTTAATACCCAATTAAAAATACATTGTACAGTATTTGAAGAGTAATTTTGTTAACATGCGCTTGTATTATTGGCATGAACAAAGTATTTGTTCATTAGCAGACGGTAATTTTGTATAATTGTCAGTTCAAGGTCCTAAAAACAAGAACTAGCTTTCTAACTAGAAGTGGTAGAAAAGCAGTACAAAAACAACTTACAACGTTACCTTTCAGAAGGGAAATACTTGTTCACAAAAGCAGAAATGGAAAATAATTTTTAATAATACCTGCTGTTATCTGACAAATTTATCTGAGAGAATTTTGAACAGTTACTGGATTAAAAAATAAACGGCCAACCTGAAGGAAGAGCAGTATTAGTTTGCAATGGTACAATTGACCACAGAGGAATACTCAAGTCAGCTAATCTTACCACTCTCGGTGGCTGTCTCGTTTTGGAATGAAGAGAAAGGAACGCTGGGTCTCTAAATGTGCCCAACTGGGAAGAAAAAAGCTAACAGTCGGAGATTAATTCAATTTAAAATTGTGGGAAAAACTGATGGAGACCGTCTATAGCATATTAATTCTCATTTTAAAAAATGGGCGATAAGCCCTTTCTTTAAAACAAATTGTGTGGATTCCAGGAAGAGTAAACAAAGAAGGGTGTTGTGCATAGCTTTTTTAAAGCTGAAAAATACACAGTCAGTAAAACGGTCATTTCCGTTTTTGAGCATCCCTTTGCTGAGCCAGCGAATGGCCAAGTCGGCGGGGTCGCTGGAGGGCCGACTTCGGAGCGCAAAGCTCTCCGCCGGCCCGTTAGCACTTTCCCCCCGGTGTGGCGGGAGAGGCGGCGGCGAGTGCAGAGGCCGTGACCCCGGCGGAGAGCCGGGCGCGGGCCGGGGGCCGGACCTACAGCGGGTGGCCAGGAGGGGCGGTGACACGGTGGCGCGGCGAGGGCGCCCGGGGACGCCGCGGGCCTCGCGGGGCGGGGCGGCGGCGGGTCGCGGGCGGATGACGCGCGGGGCCGGCGGAGGAGCCGCCACTTCCTGGAGCCGCCGGCCGGGGCCGCTCGCTGCACTCAGCGCTGGAGCCGGGAGCCCGCGGCCGCCGCCATGTCCCACCAGACCGGCATCCAAGGTAACGGCGCCCGGCGCGGCCCGCGGGGAAGAGGCTCCCGGGAGGCCCCAGGCGAGCCGGGCGGGCTGCGGGGCGGGCAGGGCCAGCGTCGGGCCGGGAGTGTAGGGAGTCGGTCCCGCGGGGCCTGGGGGCCTCGGCGTCTCTCCGCGCTCCGGTTTGCCGGGCGCTCCCGGCCCGCGCCGCCTCCAGCTGGGCCTGGCCGCCGCCACGTTGCAGACGGACCCGAAGTTCGGAGGAGCGAAGGCAATTGGTTTCCGAGGCGGCGAGGTGAAGGGGGCGTGCCCTCCAGAGCCCCCCACGTTAGGCCAGCTTTCCCCTTTTTTATCAGGTGGGGAAGAGCTGGAACAGCGGAGGCGACTTGGGGCTGCCTTCGCTGTGGAGAGCCGGGCGAGTTTTCCTTTTCACCGTCCGAAGAAGTATTACGGGACTCTGATTATAAAGCGAAACATGCCAGAATCTTCTCACATCAGTAGGGGTGCTTCCCAAACTCTTCCTCATTTTCTCCCCAAATGGGAACATGATTTATGTTCTGAGAAATCCTTAGTGTGGGGTGTGTTTTGGTCTTGTATCTAGGTACTCTCCAGGAGAACTGAAAAGTCTGATCTGTGTGGTTAAATTTAGTCATTCCGTGCAGACAGTGGAAAGGGCAATTTTATCCGACCTCCATTATTTCCTGGTTTGAAAACGGACAGCCTGGAAGCGCTCACCTCATCAGAGTCAAATAATATATCCCCGGGTTACTCGTGATCACTTAATGAATTCCAATATAAACCCAAGCCCTTCCTGTGAATAGACAACGAATCTTTTCCGCAAATGAACACTTAATTTTGTGTTCTGTTCTTAAGGGTCTTTTACAACACCCCCCACTTACTCCTGCACACGCACACAAGCAAAATATTCTCAAATCTAAAAGCATTGTTTTATTTGCCCGCATTAATTTTGACATTTAAGTATGTAATTATTGACTTTCATGCTTGAGCCTTACAGCAAGCACTGCTTATTAGTGTTTCTTGCTGTCAGTAGACAACACAAGAACGAAATGGAAGCTTTAATAGGAAGACAAGGGTCAGGTTATTAAATATATATTTGCTCAATGAGTTTAACTTTTTGAGAAATGCAGCTTAGAAAAATAAAATCAGAAGTATAAGATTGAATGCATTTTATTGACTTTTTTATTTTAATCAGGTTGGGATAACTGATAGTTACTGTTGTTTTTAGTGGGAAAATACAGAAAATGAATTGGTGAAGGAGGTGTCTTTATCATAGTCTTGAAACTAAACTAGAAGAGAATGAAAGCAAGTTTTCAACATTTTTCAGACAAGCTATAAAGGTGTTTTTCAGAATTGTATTTGCCCATTATTGAATTTGAGTAACTTCAGGGTATTCACTCCAGTGTTACTTTTGCTACAGAATTATCTAGCTAAAACAGATTAGAATTAATGTTAACATACTTTTAAAATATATTAATATTTCTTAACTGTATACAGTGTCTGCTATCTTATGCCTTTAAGTTTTATAATACTGATAATAAGAGAATGCTAAATACTTCAAATTTTTTTGTGTGTAGTAATTCATTTTTTCCCATATAGATAGCAAAAGAAAGTATTCATACATAAGTATAAAAAAAAATAGGTTTGCTTTTATCTTTTTCCACAGCAAGTGAAGATGTTAAAGATATCTTTGCCAGAGCCAGAAATGGAAAGTACAGACTTCTGAAAATATCTATTGAAAATGGTTAGTTAAATATTTTAAAATATTGTTTGTCCCTGGATTATTGGGTATTATATTTTTAAACTAAGTAATGTTAGTGATTTGAACTTTTTGTTAATGTGTAGTATGCAGCTTACCTCAAGTAAGGTAACTTGGATTCCTCACATTTTGTGCAGGTCCCTATGGTCCCTGTTTCCTTCTGAATTCTCTGGCTATCAGGGAAACAGAAAGATGTTTTTTAATGTGATGTCTTCCTCTTTTACTTCTTGTGTCTCAGTTTCTGCACCACAATCTGTTTCTAATGTCAATGCTTCCATCTCTGGAATGGAAATAAATTAACAGGTGATTATCCAAAAAAATAGTTACTTGTGAATTATTCAGTAAAGTTTGTTTTAAAGTAGAAACAAAGATTTCAAACTCTCCCATTTTCTCCACCCAGTTGCACCTTATGCTACAGAAATGATTATTACCCTTTCTTGTTTTGAGAAAATTCTGGGAATGTAACAAACTATCAATTGATTATTTAAAAATAAGCAGGGAAACAGGTTGGGTGGGAGAATCTTTTAAATAAGGCGGATTTAAATTTGAGTAATTACTGTTAAAACTACCTGATTACAAATGAATGTGTTAAAATATTCAATTGGCTTAATTCCTTAAATACCTTGAAATATTTTGCTTTGGAAAAATAACTTTTTCTTTCATAAACTGGAAGTAAATCTAATTTGTTTTCCATTTTCTGCTTATATATTAAAAATACCAGAATAGTTTATAAAATATGCTTTTGTTCTATATACATTACAAATTCAACAGGAATAAATGTATACTATAAACCAGAATATTTTAGAAATAATGAGTTAAAATTTTAAATGCCGTCACTTCCTGAGTGACTAGTTAAGTAACTGAAATGGAAAAGTTAATCTAACTAGCATCTTTACAGAAATATAATGGTATTATTTCCTAAATCATTATTTTCTGGTTTTATTTTTTGTTTTGAGAAAATTTTTTAACAAAGGAAATCCCAAAGAATAAAATAGTATCATAAATACCTATGTTTCCCCTTAAATTATTAACAGCTAACATTTTATCATATTTACTTCAAGCATTTTTAAAAATGTGATACTGTTCTGAGTATCCCCTTTAAACAATTTTACTTTCTGACCTCTTTTCCCTGAAGCGTCTACAATTAGGAGTTTTTGTATTTGTGCAATCTCTTTTTTACATGTATCCCTAAATAGCAGATAATGCTGTTTGGGTTTTTAAGTTCCCATAAACTGCATGATACCATCTTATTCTGCATCTTTCCTTTTTCTGTAAATGTTATTTTTGTAATGAGTTTTGATAGAGAAGTCATTAATTCTTTTAAAATATGAACAGAATGTTATCAAATGACTATGCCACATATTTTTTGTCCATTCTCTTACTGATGAACATTGAGGTTATTTCCAGTTTTCACTCTTACTGTATAGTGCTGCAGTGAACACCTTTGTACATATGTGCAAGAGATTCTCTACGCAGAGAACATTCAAAATTTTACCATATTTTGCCAAATAGTGCTTCAAAGTGGCTGAACCAATTTATGCTTCTAGGCAGATTTTTAATCTGTAGCATCAGCCAAACAGGAGTTAAACCTTATTTTATTTAATATTTCTTACTCTAAAATTCAGTGTTAATTTCAGACATTCTGAGTGGTAGTACAGTTATTTAAATGTATTTTATTGATAATTTACAGCATAGGCATTTTGGAAAATAGAAATATAATCACCCATTATTTGACT
Source organism: Avahi laniger (assembly GCA_963575035.1). Classification (NCBI taxonomy): domain Eukaryota; kingdom Metazoa; phylum Chordata; class Mammalia; order Primates; family Indriidae; genus Avahi; species Avahi laniger. The sequence continues at coordinate 45,701 of CAUYSK010088642.1, read as the reverse complement.
ATTCAACTTAACTATTATCATTTTATACATTTTTGTGCTGGGTATGTATAAAAAATTTTAACCATGCTATCCATAAAATCTTCCTGTTTTTAGTAATACTTTATATCATAATTATTTTCTGTGCCACTTTTTTCCTTTTAACTTTTTGATGTGCATAATACTATCATAACTGGGAAATGACTTTAGGTTAATTTATTTTTCTAGTCTTCATGGAACTACCACTTGGTCTTTCAAATCATTTACCTATCTTTTTAAAAATTATTTTTTATAGAGCAACTTGTGATTGGATCATGTAGTCAGCCTTCAGATTCCTGGGATAAGGATTATGATTCTTTTGTTTTACCTCTGTTGGAAGACAAACAGCCATGCTATATATTATTCAGGTTAGATTCTCAGAATGCCCAGGGTTATGAATGGATATTCATTGCGTGGTCTCCAGATCATTCTCATGTAAGTAATTTTTTAGCAGTTTAACATTAAATGCTAGGAAGAATTTTTAAAAAGCTATTTCTAGGCTGATTGAAGTTTAAAAGGTAGCAGTCATTTCCCATAGAAGGGAATGATCATAGGGGAAAAAAATCTTTGGATTAATAATGTGGAATCAAACAGCGCTTAGATTCAGAAGCTTTGTCCTTGAAATAAAAGTAATTATCAATTTAAAAATTAAAAATCTGTGGCAATTATAAAGGACTCCATAGGCCTCTGAAGAATGAAGCTAACTGCTTGGCCTTGAGAGTAATAATTTTAATAATTCTGGGAACTAATTGAACATTATATTAAATTTTGTTAATATTCACCATATATTATTAATCACTACCATTCAGGTGGTAGGCATGCAAATAAATATTTCTCTTAGCAAAGTTGGTAGTGGACAGACTAAATAGAACAAAAGATAAAACTGATATATGACTATGCCAAATTTCTTTCTTTCTTTCTTTTTTTTTTTTTTTGGAGACAGAGTCTCACGCTTTTTGCCCGGGCTAGAGTGCCGTGGCGTCCGCCTAGCTCACAGCAACCTCAAACTCCTGGACTCAAGCGATCCTTCTGCCTCAGCCTCCCAAGTAGCTGGGACTACAGACATGCGCCACCATGCCCGGCTAATTTTTTTTTTTTCTGTATATTTTTAGTTGTCCAATTAATTTCTTTGTATTTTTAGTAGAGACGGGGTCTTGCTCTTGCTCAGGCTGGTTTCGAACTCCTGAGATCAAACAATCTGCCCCCCTCGGCCTCCCAGAGTGCTAGGATTACAGGCGTGAGCCACCGCGCCCGGCCAAATTTGTCTATTTCTTGTAAAAATTAATAATTCTTAAAGTTATCTACATAATCATTCTGAAAAGATTATCCCATCCTTTTTAATTCCATAAATCCTGTCTGAATATTGGATTTGACTGTGCAAGATTATGAAATTATTTCTGTTGGTGGTTATCTTTAGATGCATTACATGGATACTAGTAAAATTGTAATAATAGTATATTATATTTCTTGTCATCCTGTGTCCCTCACAGAATGGTATATTACATAGGGAAGCCATGAGTATTTGATTCTTAACAACTTAATTAGTAATATGTGATCTAGCTTTGAGTAAAATGTTGCCATCAAGGTTACTTCATTTCAATTTTTTCCTCCTGTTTTAAAGTAGTTGTTAATCCTTGAACTCATTTTATACTTTGAGGAATCTTTAAAAATTTATATATTCTCAACTTTTAAAAAAATGTGACTTAACGTTGTAAATTGAAATCTACCTTAATAGCTATTGATACTTTCAGATGTTTGTGTTAGGATGATCATTTGTACACACATACTTTAAGATGTTACAGTCAGTGGGCTTCAGCTTTATCACAGTTTCATTTTTAATGTGCTTGAAGATTTTAATACGTTCAGAATGTGCTTTGTGTTGTAATAGTATGTTTTCATCTGTAAACTTCTAAGTAAACTTTCACAACTGAATAGGTTCGTCAAAAAATGTTGTATGCAGCAACAAGAGCAACTCTGAAAAAGGAGTTTGGAGGTGGCCACATTAAAGATGAAGTATTTGGAACAGTAAAGGTATAAAACTTATATTTTTATGTGGATTCTATATGTTGTAATTAAAATGATTGAAGAACTCCTAGGTAATAGGTAACTGATATGAATTCAGATGGATGAATGTGTAAACATAAGAATAAGAGAGAAAATATTGTTGTATTTCATATGATATACAAGTTAACTCTGATGGATCTATAACTTTGAATTCATTTGTGTCTATTTGACATTGAGAATCAGTGGTATTAAAACATTATACATACTCTTTAAAAATATTTATATGGTAAATACATGTATTTATACATATATACACAAGTTAAAATTTAAATATATTTTTCAACAACTTTTTTTATTTGTTTAGAGCTTTTCTGACTCAGAAAGTAATATAATCTAGAGGATAGAGGACAAGACTAGATGAGAATATGTTGCTTGTTGACCATTGTGAGATGGGCTAGTTTCAATTGGGTGGGTCGCAGTCTTCCAAACCACAAAATTTGGATAAGTAGACCTCTGTGGAGTATTTTTTCTTTTAATATAAAAACTATCACAATTTTCTATGAATAACTATAGATAAATTATATAAATCATTATAAAATAGAATCAGAATCTGAATATGCTGATTACTGAATAAGTATAAGGTAGTTTTCCCCAGAAGGTTTGTTGTAATTATCCTGTTGGATAATTACAGGGGTTGACCAGCTTCATTATTTTGCTGGCATCACCACCAAACTAAGACTAAAGATTTACTAATTATAAAACTTCAGGAAATGAAGTTAAAAAGTTTTGAAATTTTTAAAATAGAGGATTAAAGAAAACTGAAAAGAGATAGTAAAATTCTTTATGCTATTTATTTTCATTTAAAATCTTTTTTGTTAAATTAATGATTTTGTTTTTCCTAAAGTAACTTCACTTTGGTTTTACTTTTAGAGAATAACTGATAATAGTCCATTTCTGTTACTTCCAGGAAGATGTATCATTACATGGATATAAAAAATACTTGCTGTCACAGTCTTCTCCTGCCCCATTGACTGCAGCTGAAGAAGAATTACGACAAATTAAAATTAATGAGGTAAATTATAGCTTTGAAACCCTTGCAAGATTTTAAGTGTTTGAAAATATCATATTTTGAATTAGTAGATATGGAGGTAATTAGAAAATAGAGAAGTTAGGTAGCTTAGGTTTATTGTGTTTAGAGATAAGACTGTGCTTAATGTGTTTTCAGAAAAAAAGTTAAAAATGAATATTAAACTTCATATCAATTTGATAAATAGCTTTCTCCTATAATATACATGTCAGAATAGTAAATCCAACTGTTAGAAGTATAACTTTAATTAACCTTGTGCTTTGAATACTATATAAATGGGAAAAGTGTGTGTTACCCCTTTAGTACAAAGACTATTATAGCTAATAAGGTTGCCTGAAGCATGTTATTTTTCTGTTTTGTTATGTTACTCAGAGAATAGTGATAACTAAATAGAATAAAAGATAAATGCTGTAGGATGTTTTAAGTTTTGTAGAAGGTCTACAAATTTAACTTCTATGAACACCACTTGGGTGGAGATATATATGAAAGATTGTTATTTGAGTACTTGTTGAGCATATTAGAGTCAATAAATTTCAACCATATTATAGTTTATCATATTTTTAATGTGTTTTCTGCAGCCATTCTAATTATATGCTGGAATAGCTACTGTATTTCTACTGGCATTTTACAGAAAAGAACAAGTGGCTGAAACTACTATTTACTAGCCTGAGTAACAGGCTATTAGGAATCAGTCTGGAAAATGGTTGAATATCATTTAATATTAAACTGGTAGCAAGGATCTATCATTATTTTAACTCAAGTTATTTGAGTAGGACTTTTTATGTGATTTTTTTTGACAAGTTTGATAGTTTGTTTTATTCCTTGCAATCAGAACCCAGAGGATCGTATTGGGGTATGCATTTGCATATGTTCTATGATGTTTTCATTATCCAATATCATTTATGCTGTAGAATCTCCATTCATTTTTTTAAAAGTAAAATTTCTACTGGACTTCCTGTTGCAACACTGCAAATGAGACCCTATACTAGCTATCATTTATCAAGCATAAAAATCGTAAGCATGTGCATTGAAAACTTTCTTGAAATATCCTTCTCCCCTTCCGATACATGCACACGTGTGTTCTTAGTAAAGAAAACTCTTAAGTCTGGAACTTCTGCAGTAGTATAACTTGTTGAGCTGTGTTGTGTCTTTGTATAGTGTTTGTACTACTCAATTCAATGCATGGTGTTCGTTTTGCATTTTATGTCCAACAGAACAAAGTAAAGTTCTATACATATTGTATGTACATTAATGTTTATAAATTCTATCAAGTAAAATTTTGTGATGAAAGGTATAATCTGATGACACTTTAAAGAGCTTATGTAGCTCACTGAAATTGTGCTGAACCACACATAAAAGCAAACAAAACCCCACTAACACTGCACATTCATTCAAACATTCCCTCCCAACATTTTCATAAAGATGTGTCATGCACTCTGCATGTCGACAAAATGTTAGCAGGACCATGAACAAATGTGTAAAATAATTTGCTTTTAAAGTTCATAATGTTTTAAGTATTTTAATTATAGTTTGGGCAAAATGATGTTCACTATTTTAGAAGTTGGGTCTTCTTATTTTTGCCATAAGACATTGCTAAATGCTAAAACTTTACCAGTAAATTAAATCTGTCATACTTAGGTACAAACTGATGTGGGTGTGGACACTAAGCATCAGACACTACAAGGAGTAGCATTTCCTATTTCTCGAGAAGCTTTTCAGGCTTTGGAAAAATTAAATAACAGACAGCTCAACTATGTGCAATTGGTAAGAGATATATAATGATTATTATGAAATGGCTGCTCTTTTGGTAGCTTACAGCTTGTATAAGGTTTATTTTTAATGGATTTTAAATTTTTTAATTTGCTTCCTGATTTTTATTCATTTTTTAAATTACAAAAGCAATATATGTTCATTGTTAAAAAGTCAATCTGAAACTATGTAAGTTCCCCCTTAGTTTTTTTATTATCAGATTTTAACTTAATTTCTGTGTATTTGTTTTAATAAATATACTTTGTTTCTTATTGACAGGAAATAGATATAAAAAATGAAATTATAATTTTGGCCAACACAACAAATACAGAACTAAAAGATTTGCCAAAGAGGATTCCCAAGGATTCAGCACGTTACCATTTCTTTCTGTATAAACATTCCCATGAAGGAGACTATTTAGAGTCCATAGGTATATTATATGTTGTTTTTAACACTTTACATTTAGTTTTCTTATTGATATTTTAGCCTTATAGTCTTACTTATTTCTTGCCCAGAAGGTTTAACTGTAGTTTTATGAGGTTTATGTACTTGCTTTAACTAATATGCTGCTAATTTTATTTGTTATTAACTTACAGTTTTTATTTATTCAATGCCTGGATACACATGCAGTATAAGAGAACGGATGCTATATTCTAGCTGCAAGAGCCCTCTACTAGAAATTGTAGAAAGACAACTACAAATGGATGTAATTAGAAAGGTAGACCTACTTCTTTTAAAATCCTCAGTTTTGGCTAATTTTTTCTTGTCATTTCTATGTAGCTCATGATGTATTGTGATTTATAAATGAAAATGTTTATTTTCTTTTTCTCATCCTAAATGCTTAGGGTCTCCTCTAAGTGCCTAGGGGTGACCTGTGATGATCCCCATCTCTCTATAGATCTGTGCTCTTTCATAAGCCACATGTGGCCATTTAACTTTAAATATAAATTTAAATAAAATTTAAAATTCAGTTTCTTAATTGCACTAGCTACATTTCAAGTGCTCATTAGCCATATGTGGCTAGTGGCTATTATATTGGATAGTGAAGAATTTATAGAACATTTCCATCAGTGCAGAAAGTTCTATTGGATATTGAACAGTGCTGCTAGAGCTACATACTTGGGATTACTTCTAGACTCCTTACTAATAAGGAGCTACAGTCTCCACTTATTACTGTGAATCATGGGTGGTGGGGAATCTTTCCAATTCTTGGGGAAGGAGGAGAACAAGGATAAACATTTGAATTTGGGGAACTAAGCTACCAGTTTTCTTAAATTTATGTTCTTAAATATAGATACGGCATGGGGGAAAGATACAGTCAATTCTTGAGCCCTTTAACTCTTAAAATACAGGTCCTTACAAACTACCAATATTTTAGGTACTAATAAACCTTTCAAGCTTTTTAAGATTCTAAGAATCACTTTAGCATGGGTATCACCTTTTACAGCAAGGATCAGTTGACTTTTTCTATAAAGAACTCGATAGTAAATATCCTTAGGCCTTGCTAGGCCACATATGGTCTCTGTTACATATTCTTTTTGTTTGTTTTTAACAACCTGTAAGACTGTAAAACAATCTTAACGTGGGCAAGATTTGGCATGTAGGCCATAGTTTGATGACTTCTGTTCTAGAGTGATTTTGAGTGGCCCAAGTGATGCAGGGGCCATGAGTAATGTGTCTTGAATATATAGTGTGCCAACTTGAGAATATAGTGGTGGCTTCTACTTTTAAACATTATTTAAATTGGAGCAGTAAGAGGGAACCAGATAGAAATGATTATAGTTGATTATATATTTAAGCAACTCATTTCACCCTCGCCCCCTCCCCCAAAGAAGAAAGTGAAACCATTTACATATGGTCCTTGATTCTCTCTTGCCAGAACAGGTGTTACGTACTTATTTGTGAGCATCAAACCTGAAAACTGGCTTGTTGATTGTATTAGATTTTAAATGTTGTGCTTTTTTTTTTATATTGTATTTACTAATTTTATCTTTTACAGATTGAGATAGACAATGGGGATGAATTGACTGCAGACTTCCTTTATGAAGAAGTACATCCCAAGCAACATGCGCATAAGCAAAGTTTTGCAAAACCAAAAGGTCCTGCAGGAAAAAGAGGAATTCGGAGACTAATTAGGGGTCCAGCTGAAACTGAAGCAACTACTGATTAAAATCTATACATTATACATTGCAATACTAGTTTTTTAAAAGTCCAGCTTTTAGTACAGGAGAACTGAAATCATTCCATATTGATATAAAGTAGGGAAAAAATTGTACTTTTTGAAAAATAGCACTTTTCACCTCTGTGTGTTTTTAAAATAATGTTATATAAGACTCATTATTTCTATTTTTGAGTTAAAGCTAGAAAAGGATTCAACATAATAATGTTTAATTTTGTCACACTGTTTTCATAGAGTGTTGATTCCACACTTTCACATAATTCTTAAAATTTTATACAGTTGGGCCAGTTCCAGAAAGTCTGATGTCTCAAAGTAGGATATACTTCTTATTACATTTTAGTGAAATATCTGAATTCTTTTTTAAGAGAGACAGAAAGACCTTAAGACATACTACTTAATGAATATGTTGAGAACCAGGTTAGATTATTTTTTAAGCTGAAAATTCAGTGTGCCTAGGAAAAGGTGGGAAGTTGGCTTACTTTGAGGAGCTTTGCTAACTCTGTCAGACTGTAGGATCATGTCTGCAACTTTTAGAAACAGTGCTTTATTGCAGCAGTCTTTTCTATTTGACTTTTTGTTTTTTTAATGGCATTGAAATTTCATAGGATCAGCTTACTCCGAAACTTCAAAGGTACTAGATATTTTCTATACTGCAGGATTTCTGATGACACTGAAAGACTTTGAACAGCCTTAGTAAATTCTCTCTAGTGCTTTAAAAAATTTGCATTTCCAAAGTAAGTCATTTCATCCTAAGAACTATGAGGTCAAATATTTATTTATATATTTATATATTTATAAATATATAAATAATTTCAGGTTGAAATTTAAATTAATATCATTCAAAAAGGAACAAAACTAAAGTAAAAAATATGGAAAAATTTTAAACATCAAGATTGAGTTTTGCCCCCAAAACCATGTATTTATAGGCAAATTGTGTTCTTTATCACTTCTGAGCGAATATTCAGATTTAAAATTGTTTTAAAGTCCTAGTACTTGGCCTAACACAGATAAACATGTTAAGAATCTTGTTTCAACTAATATTTTATTTCTAAACACATTTAACTGTTTTCTAAAGCTTTGCATTTTCAATTACAACCTAGAGAGATTTTGAGCCTCATATTTCTTTAATACTTGAAATAGAGAGAGCTAGAACACTTTGTTAAACCTGCTGCAAGAGCCATAACTTTGAGGCATTTTCCAAATGAACTGTGGGGATCCCGGATTTGTTATTTCTTGATCTAAACTTTGTGCTGCCTAAAAAAAAATCAGAAATGCACATTTCATAGTATGAAGCACTCATTTCTAAACCTTATTATCTAAGGTAATGTATGCACCTTTCAGAAATTCAGTGTGTGTTCAAGTTAGTAAAGCGTATAAGAATAATTATGGGTTGACAGAATTTTAAAAATAGAAGTTAGAATTTTTGTGTGGGGTTTTGTTTACAAATAATCAGACTGTAATATTTAAACATGCAAAGTAATCAACAATGTTGCACTTCTTAAGTTGTTCCACGAGTGCACACATAGACACGCGTACACACACATTATTACATTAAAAATCTGGAGCTATGTTGCAGACCATAGCTGAAGCTGTTAGTTTCAGTCAGAAGAATGTTACCTGTCATGAAGATATAATTTAGTAGTGAATGTTTTTCTCTACCATCTGTGTGCAATTATACTCTAAATTCCACTACACTACATGAAAGTAAATGGACATTCCAGAATATAGATGTGATTAAGTAGTCTTAAACTAATTATTAATAAACCAATGATTGCTGAAAATCAGTGATGCATTTGTTATAGAGTATAACTCATCGTTTACACTATGTTTTAGGTGGCATTATCATAACTAGATGGTGAATAACATATTTCCAGTAAATTTATATAGCAGTGAAGAATTCCATGCCTTCTGTGGACATTTTATAAGTGCATTTTATATCACAATAAAATTTTTTCTCTTTAAGTTGTGTATGTTCTAAGTTGATTTCCTATAATTTTTTAAATTTTTTTGTTTGAGTTATTTTGCATAATTTAATACCTGGTGATAGGTTATTGTTTATTCATTTGTTAATTAGCCTGCCTAAGTCCAAAGAAGATTTTAAGTAGCTTGAAATTTAGGCAAGAATAGTTGTGACTATGGAGTGCTCAATTTAGATTAGAACTTTGCCACTGTTAACAGCAATAATGAAAATGCTGAGTTATGTAGTTCCTATTATGATAGAAGCATCCCAGTGCAATAAGGTCACCAATTCACTTGACACTAAACTCTTAAAATGTTGAATGCACTTCTGTGTGCAATTCAGTATCATAGATCCTTTTTATTATGGATATATTACACAATGAGTGTAATATATATAAGTGGTAGAAGTTTAACAAAAGGTGCAGAAATATTAATAGCTTTAATAGAGCTGATTTTAAAAACTTTTAAAAATATAAACTGTCTAAGGCATTTCTACTCAGAACTAAAACAATGTCCTAAGGTGTGCATTTTAAATTAGTGTATTTTCTTTGCATAAACAACCAGAGTCCACAATGGATCAGATATCATCAGGCAAAGAGACGAAACTGTAGTAAACATCTGATTTGTTATCTTGAATTTACTGTATTATTACCTTCAAAAGAGTTAAGGTATAGTCTTACCTAAGAAGGAAGCTGGGCCTAATTTTGGCAAATTTGATATCAATTCCATTTGATGAAATGGAAACATCTATCAAATTATACTGTAAAATTTTCAGTCAATGAAGTGGTTTACATTTTTAAAAAATTTTAATATGGTTTGCTCACAGTCCATAATAAGCTACATATACGCTATTTTATACATAAGCATTTATTTCAAGAAATAGTTAAATTATCATTACATTTTACAGTAATGTAATTATTATCACTGTTATAAACCATATGGTGTCTCAAATTATGTGGGTTCCTGTTTAGATTAATTTGGGCTAAGTCATTTTATTTTCCTTTTTCCTCCTCAACTAGCAAATGTTTCTGCTTAAATACTTAATTTATAAAGGTGATTTGAAAGGTGTACTATCTTTGTTTCCCTGGAAGGCATTTAGGAAGGTCTGAACAGTACACAATACAAGATGATCTTCTGCTACAGCTCTCTCTACATACTCTTGTTCTGGGTGTGTTAAACTAATAACAAAGATTACTGAATGAATGAATAATTGCATACATTAGGTATTCCTTTTATGCATAGCAGTTTTTCTATCAATCAATTTTTATGTTTAAGTAAATTCCTTCTCACTAAAAGCTGTAAAATGCATTTTTAAATCATATAAACCAATTTAAGAGTTTCAAACTTAAATAGCTGAAAATCATTAAAAATTAATTTGCCACTAGCATCCAATGGTCTCTCACTCTCTATGGTAAAACAAACTACAAAAGACTAGGGACTGATGAAAAGAGGAATCCAGTGAAAATCAGTATGTACACTACAATCTCCTCGTGTACATGCTCTATAATTTCTATATACCCTTTGAGTGTGGGCAGAACCTGTAAATATGGTGAGAAATCATCATGCGAGAATCATCACGGGAGTAATCCGTATTCATTTTCTATTGCTGCATAATAAATTACCATAAACTTGGCTTACTGCAACCCCATTTATTATCATCTCACAGTTCTGTAAGTCAGAAGTCCAGGCAAGCTCAGATAGATTCTCATACCAAGGGTCTGGCAAAGTTGAAATCTAGATATCAGCCCAGGCTGTGGTATTACCTGAAGCTGGGAGTACTTTTCTAAGTTCATTCAGGTTGTTGGCAGAATTCAGTTTCTTGTGGTTGTACAAATGAGGTCCAATTTTTTTTTCCTGCTTGCTGATAGCTGGAGGGTGTTTCTCGTCTCCCAGAGGCCATCTGTAGGTTTTAGCCAATATGGCCTTATCACATCATGGTACTTCTTCAAGGCCCAGAGAGAATCTCTGACTTCTTGTAAGGGTTCACCTGATTTAAGTCAGGCCCATTCAACACAGTCTCCCTTTTGATACTCAAAAGTAATTGATTAGGAACCTTAATTATATCTACAAAATTCCTTCAAATTTGCCATGTAACATAAGATAATAACAGACATACCATTATGGTGGCATCATTAGGGGATATTTGGTTTGTGGTGAATGACTGCTTAAAATAACACTGGGAACATGAGCCTACAAACATAATGTTGTAATAGTACTTATAACTGTCTCTATAAACTTTAAATTTTATATCAATTTATAATTTGCAAAGTGCTTGTATATATTCTGCAACATTTGATTTTTATGACTACCTGTTAGAGAAGTACAGCAGATATTAGTCCAGTGTCGTAAGTGAAAAAACCAAGGCTCACAGCTGCTAAGAGTTTGACCAAAGGTTTACAGCAAATTAGTAGTGGAGTCAGTTAGGCTTCAGACCAGGGTCTTTTTATGCTATATACAGCCTGTTTTCTTTTTGCTAATCCTATCGTTTTCAAACAGTGTTTGATGACGTTTAAAGGTGATGTCTCAGGGATTATTTCAGGAAGTCAGGGTGATACTAGGTGGGTGGTGCTAAGTGTTCATATGGTGGCTCTACTTTTATTTGTTCTATATGTTGGAAGTTCAACCCATGCTTTAATAACCACTGCACTGTACCAGGCTACCTTGTTAAAGAAGAATGTTTAAAAAAATTAGTTTAAAAATGGTTTAGATAGCTGAATATAAAAAGTCAAAAGTCTATTCCAATAAAGTTCTAAGAAGCTGTCACCTCTTGCAGCAGCTGTTGAACCTTTTAAAAAGAAAGACAGAAAAAAACAAAACCACATTACACAGTTGGTTTAAAATATACACTTAGGAAAAAATGATGAATCCCACCCCTTTCACTTTTTAAGTAGTGTAAAAAATTAATACCTTCTTAATATCTGGTCTTTTATTTTTCTTTTCATGCAGACATTGACTAGAAACGGAGTATACAGCTTCAACTGAAGTAGGATCAGCGTCATTCATCTTCGTATCAATATAATCTTCAATTGTCTTTTCTTCATCTTCAATTTCTTCTTTAATATCTAGCTTTAAAATGAGGGTTAAAACTTTACTAAAAGCTTCAAAAAAGTGAAAGAAATTAGAATATAAATTTATTTAGATTAAGCTACTTTGTAATTACATGTATTCTCATTTTACTATCTTCTTTTATAACCTTATTAAGAACTAAAAGCATACAGGACAAACTGTAAAAAAATAAATATAGTCATGCACTGCAAAGTGATGTTTTTGGTCAATGGCAGACTACATATATGATGGTATTGGTCCTGTAAGATTATAATACCTTTTTATAATACCTTTTTATGTTTAGATATATATATAAATACTTACCACTGTATTAAAATTGCCTACAGTATTCAATACAGTAATATGGTAGAAGTCTATAGCCTAGGAGTAATAAGTTATAGCATATAGCCTAGGTGGATAGCAGGCTATACCATCTCCATTTATGTAAATATACTCTAGGATGTTAGCACAATTATGAAATTGCCTAATGATGAATTTCTCAGAATGCATCCTGTCATTAAGCAACCTGAGTACACACACACACACACACACGTGTGTGTGTGTGTATATATATATATACTCTCTCATATATGTGTATATACACGTATATGTGTGTATGTGTATATATATATATATATATTTTTTAATTTATAACTCCTAGATACTTCTACCCATTTGCCTTCTAATTTTTATATTTATGTTATGAGCTAATTGCTCTTATGTTCCCACTGCAGCTTTTACTAGGCCTGCAGCACAGGGCGGGCTGCTTCTTGATGTTCTTCTAATAGTGCAATTCCAACTTCTGGACCCAGACACCTGCTCCCTGCACCTGACAAACTTCTCTATGGGTAATTAGATTGTTGAATCAAAGAGAAAAAGGGAGGGAGAAAAAGGGGAGAGGGCCATGAGCAAAACATAATGAGTGAGGAGAGAGGTGTAGGACTAGAATGGTATAATGGGTTGAATGGTGGCCCCCTAGAATATATGTCTACGTCCTAATTCCTGGAACCTGTGAAAGTGACCTTATCTGAAAAGGGTCTTTGTAAATGTAATGAAGTATCTTGAGATGAGATCATCCTGGATTATCTCCTGGCAACTGTCTGTATAAGAGACAAAAGAGAAGAAGAAATCAGACACATAAGAGAAGAGAATGTGACCATGGAGGCAGAGATTGGATTGATGAGGCTATAAGTCAAGAAATGTCACAAGAAGCCAAAAGAGGCAAGGAAGGATTCACAACAGAGCTCTAGAAGAAGCATGACCTTGCTAATGCCTTGATTTAAGACTTCTGGCAATCAGAATTATGAGAGAATGAATTTCTGTTGTTTTAAGCCATCCAGTTTGTGGTAAATTTTTATGGCAGGCCTAGGAATCTACTACAGATGGAAAAGACTATGAGAGGTAGAATGTAAATTCTCTAAAAACCCTTTCAAAAGATGAATTTTGAAAGTGTTTGGCAATGGCAGAATCTATTAATAGTGATATAAAGACTCTTTAAAGGATCCTTCCCTTTTAACTGGACTTATATTAAAATCTTACTACTTTATAGTCATACTACAGTCAATTCTTAATAATGGGTGAAAAAGTATGACCTTCCCTGAAGTTTTATGACTTTTGCTATTACATGATGAAGTGCAAAACTTGTGACTGACATAGATCCTGTGTTTTTCTGCATTTCACCCTTACTCAAACCAAAGTTTCTAGGTTTTTATATATTCTGAAGAGAAATGGTCTTAGGCAAAAGGATGAGAAATTTAGGCCTTTAGACAGGTAGACCTTGCCTAAAAAGTATAAGCTGTAAGTTACTGAAACACTGGGTTCCATCTTTAGGTTTTCAATACCTTTTTTCCTTGTCCTCCTGTATTTTAATCTATATACTTTCTCTGTAGTAATTCAATTCACATCCAAAGTTTTATCTATGTCTATATACCTCCTGACCTCCAGCTATCAATGGGACTGAGAATTTTATTTCTCTGATTAAGATTTTACTTTTTATGTACCACTGCAAAAATCTAAAAATTATTAAGATAACTTTTCACAATATTATCTTCTATTAATATACTCTAATGTGAAATATATTACATGTAATATTGCATTATTGAATTTCCAGTACACCATGAAAAGCTTTAAAATGTACAGTTTTATAACTGACACCTGTAACAATATTATAACAAATAGATATTGTACTTATGACTTTTCTCAATAAAGTATGGCACCAAGCCCCTGAACAAATAAATTATACCTTTTGACTTTCCCCATCCTAGGGATATAATCTGGTACATGTACATTGTCTGAATCTGTCACCCTAGTTTGTGCCATTAGAACACACAAATTATAATAACGTCAGTGAAGTTATTTAATTTTAAGAAAAACTTATATACAATAGTAGGTATTTCCATGCTGGGAGCGTGGCCAATGCTCCCAGAAAAAAACCGGGTCCCTTTGGTAGAGTTGTAAGGGATAAGAAAATAATAGAAAAATGGAAAATAACTGGAAATAAAAGAATATACAGAGACAAAGGTATAGTTTTATAAATTTATAAAGCTTATAGGCAAAGCGGGAGCTCAGGGGGCCTTGGACCTCTCTGTCAGTCTCAAAAAAAAGGCCCCGAATGAAGTCTTACATGGTCACTTATAGGGAACAGTGATTAGCTGTCAGGGATAATAGATTTACATAACAGCAGGTAGTTTCTCTTAGGTTAACAAATTTTCAAAAGGCTTTTACAGATCTCTTAACTAATTCTATCTACATGAACAAATGGTTATAAAATCTTTTAAAGATTAATTTCTAAGTTTTAAGGTAAATTTATCACTTAACAGAGGGGTTAAACAGAGATATACTGGCTCCATATTTTCTTTATCAGGTTATCGTGAATGGAGACGGTAGTCTGGAGTTTTAAGCAGGAACTGCCCCTTGCTTTTAGCCATAGGCGGACTGTTTGGGCAGTTGTCTGTTCCGGACGGGCACTCTTTCATCAGCTCTCATCCTGTAATTTTTAACAGATTCGCTTTGCTTTGCAAAGCAAATCCAAACCTTTAGGTCTGAAAAATGCGGTGCCTTGTGGGATATAGCTGCTACTGTCTTTTAGAGACGCCCTCCCGAGTGCAACAGCATTTAAAATGCAAACCAACAAGTTCACATATTCCTACAGGACAAAGCTCTGCAAAACTCCTGAGGCAAATCCTGTCTACAAATATATTTATATTAATTCATGGAACATTTCTACAAATCTTTAATTTTATAAAAAGATCCTTCGAGTTCTTAAAATTTACTATACAAGAAAAAAAAAGGATAGCATGATATTCTTATAGTTTTATTTAGCATTCATTTCATCCACTTTATATAATGGCCAGTGAGTGTCTAATAGAACAAATTGGGTATGTTTTCCTTTTTCTTTTTTTGGTGTGTTGTCTATTATCACTTTATAAATAAAATGCTCCCTCATAGAAATTGATAAAGAAATTTTACTAACAATTCTATTCTGATACAAATTTGAATGGAAGCCATGTTTTTCCTTCCTGAAAACACTGAAAACATATCAGTAACCACCCTGAAAGCAGCAAAATAAACTGAAGAGGGCGTTGGAAACCATTTAGTTCTATTCTCACTTTACCTATAAAGAAACCAGAACAAAGAATATGTAAGTGACTTTTCTAGGCTTCACAAATACTTCATGGCAGAATTGAGATCAGAAATATTTAATGCCTTTTCCACATGCTACCATGTAATTGCCAATGGAAAGACTGCCAGTAGAAAATGTCATTTCTAGATGCCAAATTTAGACTACAAATGCAAAGAAAAGGATTGGAAAAAATTAATCTTTCAATTTACCAATAACTGAGGTTCACGGTGTTCATCCACAGCTGGAAGTCCAGTTATTATTTCTAGTAAAACCTATGAAGACAAAAAAAACATCTGTTAATATAATACTCAAGACAACATATAGAAACTAGAAGGAATATGGATCTTGATTATAAAATCTTATTAGTCGTTTCCATTCAAAGCATATGTGTTTTAGGTATTAAAGTGGAAAGAACATGAGCTATGGTCATTTCTCACCACTGCTCCTCTGTGGACACCTTTGGGTCTCACCACACACATAAGCAGTTCTTTTTTTATTGGCAACTTACTAAACATCCAGCTTTACATTACATGCGTTCTGGGAACTCTCAATCCTTTTCCTGCCCTACAGGGGATTCTTCACAAGAATAATTTTCTATGGCTCTCAGGAGAATATTATTTTTAAACATTAGGCATATTATATAACCCTGTGCCTTAATTTTACTGTGTTATGAAGTTAAATTTCCACAGATGAAACACATCTGAAAAAATAAGATGAAGACAACCCCTCCCCCCCCATTTCTCCAACCACCCATACTTACAACTTATTCTATCTTAGTTTTTAATTTCAAAATATTAGGGGGGTATGAACATTTTTGTTACATGGATACACTCTATAATGCTGAAGTCAGGACTTTCAGTGCACCCGTCACCAGGATGGTGTTCACTGTACAGATAGGTAAGATTATATCCCACCCTCCCCCTTCTTATTTGCGGTGTCCTTTATGTCTTTTTGTACCCATGTGCACCCAATGTTTAGCTCCCACTTATTAGTGAGAACATTTGGTGTTCGTTTTTCCATTCCAGAGATACTTCGCTTAGGATATTGATCTCCAGTTCCATTCAAGTTGCTGTGAATGACACTATATCATTCTGTTTTATAGCTGAGTAGAACTCCACGGTATACATATACCACATTTTCTTTATCCATTCATGTATTGATAAGCATTTAGGTTGATTCCATATTTTTGCAATTGTGAATTATGCTGCAATAAACATTGGAGTGCAGGTGTCTTTTTGATAAAATGAGTTATTTTCTTTTGGGTAGATATTCAGTATTGAGATTGTTGGATTGAATGGTGGGTCTACTTTTAGCTCTTTGAGTAATATCCATATTGTTTTTAAATGGTGCTGGGAAAATTGGACAGTCACATGCAGAAGAATGAAACAGGACCCATATCTCTTGCCATACAGAAAAATTAATTCAAGATTGATGAAAGACTTAAACAATAAGGCATGAAACCATAAACATTCTAGAAGGTGGGAAAAATTCTTCTAGACATAGGCCTGAACAAAGAATTTATGACTAAGACTCCAAAGGCAAATACAAAAACCATAAAAGTAAATAAATGGGACTTAAATTAAAAAGCTTATACACAGAAAAGGAAATAATTAACAGAGTAAACAGGCAACCTACAGAATAGGAAAAAATATTCACAAACTATATATCTGACAAAGGACTAATTTCCAGAATCTACAAAGAACTTAAAGCAACAAGAAGAAAACAAATAACCCCACCAAAAAGTGGACAAAAGACATGAACAGATTTTTTTCAAAAGAAGATAGAAAAATGGTCAATAGACATGTGAAAAAATGTTCAATATTACTAATCATCAGGGAAATGAAAATTAAAGCCACAATGAGATACTACCTTACCCCTGTCAGAATGGCCATTATAAAAAAGTCAAAAAACAACAGATATTGGCATGGATGCAGAGAAAAAGGTACACTTACACACTTATTCTATCTTAAAAGCTATTAGGAACAGATGGGTAGACTAGAAAATGCCAAAAAATATGATACTAATCATATGTGACATGATTCCTTTAATGTATTGATTTAAGTGTCATGCTAATTCATACAGGATAGGTGGCAAGAAAATCATTTCTTGCAGTAATTTCAAAAATCAACTTAAAAGTTTTACACATTGGGAGAAATTTTTATAAACTTTCTAGTGTAGCTAGAGGTTAATGTGAGAGCAATTTATAATGTTACATTAGAGAGCTAATCATGACAGCTATATTAAATAATATTCTACTTCAATTTCACAATTACAGCAGAATGATTATTTTTACTAATTATGTATATGGAACTTACCACACCAAAGCTGTAAATGTCAGATTTGGGTGTGATTTCTCCTCGCAAAGCTTCAGGTGCCATATACGCTGTTGTTCCCACAATTCTGCTAGTCATGACCGTCTGGGCAAACTTCTCAGAAGCCCGTGCAAGCCCAAAGTCAGATATTTTGGCAGTAAAGGCTTCATCTAGTAAGATATTTGCGCTGAAAAAATTTAAAGTTTGGAGGAAAAAATGGTTTTTTTCCCAAGGAAATCAAATGGTTCCTTAGATAAATATATGTATGTATATATGCATGTATATATGTATGTATATATGTACACATATGTTTCCAGAGTATACCATTTTATAGTAGTATCATAAAAGCTTGAAATTTGTGGAAATAAATGTAGAACTCAGATTATAGCTAAAGAGAATTGCTGTCTTCTTTCCCTCTTTGTTTCTTAAGGAAAAATTTTAGAAAAATAAAAATAAAATAAAACTACCCATGTTAGTGATATTTTCATTATTCCACAAATAATTTACTACAGGATAATTTTCCAAAAAGTCTTCCAAAGCACTTTTCTTAATTTTTTTCCTAACATTTCTCATTTAACTCAAATTTTTAACCAAAGTATCTCAATTATTCATTTCTTTAAACTATTCCAGGAAAGTGTGATGACTTTGAAAACAAGGAAAGTGAAAGAAAGGCATTTCAAGCAAATGTAGTTAACATGTACAAAGTGATGAAAACATAAAAGCACATGGTATATATGATCAATTTCAAAGAACTAGTGTCCATGGAACATGGGGAGAATTTTAACTTTACCCTGTGAGCAAAAGGACACCAGCTAAACTTTTCATAGTAGGGAACTGATGTTATCAGACTTGACTTTTGGGTCATAATCTGGCAGTGTTGTATTGAATAGATAAGAACTGGTACAGACTGGTTTTAGCCTAAGTAGAAAGGTTTATAGTAAAGCAAATGAGAAATAATGAGGGTCTAAACAGAAGCACAGCCCTGCAGATAAATGGAAAATGCAAATTTCAAGGCACACTCAACAGAACTTTGTAATTACTATGATATAGGGAATGAGAAAAGCTTTAGCTTGGGAGACAGAATAAACAGTGACTTCATTTGATCAGAAAGGAAACATAGGAAGATGACTTTGGGATGGAAGAGATGATGAGTTTGATTTCTGACATGTTGACTTAGAGGCTCTTGTGGGACATCTAGGTGAAGTGTTTTTGGTATGGAATACTGAAAATACAGGATTGGAAGCCGATGACACAGATTTGAGAGTCATCCACATACAGACAACAGTTAAAGTCAACATAAAACCTCTCATAAAGAATATACAGGGATAAGAGAAGAGACAATGAAGTAAGAACACCAGAGAATACCAATACATGAGGGAAGGGAGATGGTGTCTCTCTTCTTTTATCTAAGGTCAGTCCCTCTGCTTCGGCTGTTTCCTACATTCTCAGGAATCTTACTCTATAAATTATCTCACTCTCTTTTCTATTGTAGCTTTTCCCTCTTATCTGGATCTTTCCCATAGCATATAAACATGCTTTAGTCTCTGCTATCTTAAAAAAAAATGTTTCCCAAATAAGACATCTATGACACATCTATTTCCAGCCATCACCCTTCACTAGTAAAATGTCTTAGAAGACGTATCTACACTCACATTGAAGTTCTCTATCTCCCACTCTCTCCTCAACTATCAATTGATTTCTGACCCAATTACTACATGGAAATGGGTCTCCATAAAGTCACTAATGACCTGCGTGATGCTAATTCAATGGTTAAAAAGCACTGGACTCTTTTGACTACTCCCTCTTGGGAAACACTTTCCTTGTTTTCAAGGTCATCACTCTTTCCTGGTTTTCATCCTACCTTTCTGTGTATATACACTTTTTCAGATTCCTCTGAAAGATCATTCTCTTTTACATTAAGTCTTAGGATCCCTCAGGACTTAATCTTAGGACCTTTTCTTAATCTATATCTCTCCTTAAGTGAATACAATCCTATGATAACTCTTCAATTATCATCTTACGCAAGTAACGCACACATTTATATTTCAGCTCAGACTTCGTTCAGCTCCAAATCCATATATCACACAATCTAACATCTCCACTTCTGTATCTTAAAAGAAGCTCAAACACAACATACACAAAAGAAAACTCACATTTTCCAACCACCCTTCTAACCCCAACCCAACCTGGTCCTCTTTCAGTCCTTTCTATATAAGTGAATCATGCCACAAGCATTTCTGAATGCAATTCTGGATGTCCTAATTCCAGGAGTCATTCCTGATACTTACCCCTCCACAGCCAAGATACCAGCAGGTCCTGCCGTCTTACTCTCTCACCTCTCTTTATATGAACTGCCACCAAAAAGACTTCTATGATACTCTATTAACTACTTTATCTTACAAACTGTTCTCTACACTGCAGTCAAAGTGATCTTTGCAAAACTTTATCTGATGCCACATCCCTACTTATAATTTTCAACTGCCTCTCATTACACTTACGATAAAAACTAAGATCCTTACCTTGGTCCATTAGGTCCTAAAGCACTTATCTCCCTGCCTACCTTTATAGTTTTATCTCCCATCCACTACTCTTTCGCTTTCTGTACGTCAGTCATACTGCATTTATTTCATTTTTCATTCATGTTCTCATATTCCCTCTCACCACTAGTCTTACAAATGCAGTTCCTTCTGCATAGAATGTTCTTCTCCCCATCTTCTATAGCTACTCTCAAATTATGCCTATTAATTTCCTACTCATTCTTTGGATCTCAGCTTAAATATCACATTCTTGGGAACCTGTCTTTATACTAATCCTATATACTATACTATACATTAACATTCTATTATTATTTTGTGATTATTTGATTGATGTCAAACTATGTGTGCTACTTTTATTGACTATATTATCTACATTACCCAGCATATAGTAGGTAAAATGTTTAACTAGATAAATACACACCAAGGAAGAGAATCAAAAAGTACTCAGGGAGGACGAAGGTGATTCAGAAAAGAGGGTGATCCAGAAACTAAGAAAAAACCTAATTTCCATATGACAATAGTGGCAAGAAGAACAGAATAACATGATATTAAAAAAAAAAAAAGGTC
The DNA here is from genome assembly GCA_963575035.1 of Avahi laniger. NCBI lineage: Eukaryota > Metazoa > Chordata > Mammalia > Primates > Indriidae > Avahi > Avahi laniger. The sequence continues at coordinate 24,625 of CAUYSK010088642.1, read as the reverse complement.
AAGTAGGAAGAGTACTGAAAATAGGTTACTGGGTTTGGAATAAAGGAGATTATAGATGTTTTTAGTGAGAACTTTCGTGGAGCGATGGGGAAAAAAGTCCAGATGCTGTACACTAAGACACACATGTGAATAGTGAATAGAAAGAGTGAGAGCAAATTATTCTTTAAAGATGATTTTCCAAATGCTTTTTAACAGTAGCATTTACCTTTTAATGTCTCTATGTATATGATGGTTTTCGTGGAGAAAACTGATGCCATTAGCTGCACCCTGAGCAATCTTGCATCTCATGTTCCAAGAAAGAGGTGGAGTACCATCCTTATGAAGAAACAAACCAATTAAAAAAAGAATGATAAAAATCTGTAGAAAATATCTAACACAGAATATTTTTCTAGGCAACAACTGGAAATATTATAGCACTAAGAATTTAGGACTACAATTATTTAAGTTGTTAAAAAATAATCTCCAAATAAGATCAAATAGGGGTTAGCATTTCTTATTTGAAGATGAAAATATATAAAAGCATCTTTGTAGTCTAACCTTCACTGATAATTTTACATTTTAGATTATCACCTAAGAGAATAGCAATCCCGGTTGTTTACGTATGAACTGTACACTTCATAAAGCAGGAAAAATATTAAGTTTAATATGGTTTAAATGATTCTGTCACAAAGTGAATATTAGTATTCCAACATATAAACACAAAGCCAAACAATCTGATGAACAAATATCTTACCAGGCAAGATAGTCTGTCTAGCAGGGAACCATTGGGCATGTAAACATATACTAAGCAGAGGTCATCTCCATCACTTGAGAAACCAAGTAGTTCTACTAAGTTTTCATGTTGACATCTGTGACAAACAATTTTCCATGCAAGATTATTTTAATAAATACTTATACATTCAGCTTTGGGTTAGAAGTTATTCAATTTAGAGTTTTAATGGAAAAAAGAGCAAGAAAATAATGTTATATATCATTTATTATATATGTTTATGTTTACTGTTGTTAATAATTTTCTATAAATAGTTTTCTTTTCAGCCCATATTGATCAACATTAGAAGCAAAACTTTCTATTTTACAGTAAAAGACAAATAATTCAGATCACTGGAACTTGCGGTAGTTTGGTTAAGGGATAGGCTGATGTTTACTTTTGTTCAGCACAATTTTCAATGATAGCACAAACAAGATTTCAAGAAGTCTGTTGAAACTTTTATAACACTTTCAAGAATTCTCTAACATACTCAAAGTACTGATTTATAGACATGATCTTTAGTTACATCCAATTTAGGCATTTCTGATCTTTAATCACCTAATTTGAATTATAACCTAATTTGAATTTCTTTATATACTTGAAAGTAATAAAATTAAAGAGACCTACATTTTAAACTGCAGGCATCTGTGGTATAGCACAAAGAAAACAGAGTTCAGAGTTCAAAGCCCTAAGCTTAAAGTCCAGCACTGCCACCTCCTGGATATATGACCTATGGCAAATCAATAATCTCAATTAGCCCAGCACTGTGGCAGCCACCTGGGAGGCTGAGGCAGGAGGATTGTCTGAGCCCAGGAGTTGGAGGTTGCAGTAAGCTATGATGAAGCCGCTGCACTCTACCTGAGGACACAGAGTGAGACTCTGTCTCAAAAAAAACAAAAAAACCTCACTGAACCTCAGCTTCTATCAGTGGTCCCCAGTTTTTCTGGCACCAGGGACCAGTTTCATGGAAGATAATCTCGCACGGATGGGAGGCAGAGCTCAGGCAGTAACACGAGCCATGGGATTTCCCTGGATGGAAAGTTTCCACTCACTTGCCAGCCGTTCACCTCCTGCTGTGAGTCCCCCACTTCCTAAGTTTCACAGAAGATAATTTTTTTACAGTGCTAAGTGCAGAAAATAGTGCCTATTATGTAATATGGATGCTGTGAGAATTAAATGAGCACATATATGTTTGGGAGCCTAGAAATATATCTGGTACATATAAGTGTTCCATTCAAGTGTTTTACTCATTTTGTTCATTCAAAATGATCTATAATTCTGGCATCTTATTATATTAAATTAGACTTCCTCTACTCTCATAAATATTTTAAGAAGTGCAAATTAAAGCAATAAGTGCTCCATTTTCCAACAAATGGGCACATTTTAAACATGAATAACTCACATTTGCTGGCTTTATACTATATACAAGGCACTGGGGAAAGTGATTTATCCTTTTTAAAATTTAACCCTCACAGTAACTTACTGAGGTAAGTACTATTATTTTCATCCTATTTTATAGATGAGAAAACTAATAAATAGAATGGTCAAGGTCATTCTGCTAGTAAGATCCAGAGATTGGCATTTATTAAAAAATAGTAATAATATTCACTGGTGGTGAGAAAACAGTGAAGTTTGAAATTATAATACATGGCTGGTAGGAATATAAATTACTATAACTTATCTATAAAGTCATTTGGATATATATTAAGAAAGTCTTTAAAAAGTTCATGCATTCCTACCTAGCAATTCTTCTTCTTGGATTTTATCCTGATGAAACAAGTAGAATTGCATTTAAAAATTCATGTACAAAGAGCTTTAAAGAAGCTTTAATTTGTACTATTGAAAATTAAAGATAAATCTAGTAGTTATAGTTAAATATAATACGATCCTCACATATGCTACAGTGTTGTACGATAATTTAAAATACTTTCAAATTATTCTTAATGACATGGCAAAAATGCTGTATATACATGAAGCAAGTATATCAAATACTAGCAATGGTTATCTCCAAGTGGTATATTTGAGATATGGTTTCATTATTTTAAAAACATTTTCCTGTATTTCCCACATTATCTACTTTGAACAAATTACTTTTAGGATTGGAGAGTGGGGGAAAGGGTGGGAAAAACAAATCCTGAAAAAAAAAAGAGATTTGATCTTTTTTCAATGTGTATTATTTTTATTGTGCATGAATGAATTTCAGTCTATTCTTTCCTTCTTACGGTTAAGTAACTGGAACTGGTGATTTTACAGTAGTGGGTCTAATGCTATAATTTGGTAAATCCTACCAGAATTCCGACCAAAAGCTTAGGCTCTGGAATCAGACATCTGGATTTAAATAATTTCTCTAATACTTACTGGCTATGTGACTTTGGCCACATTATTTAATATTTCTAAATCTCAGTTAAGAAAAAGAAGGGAGGTTATAACAGTTGTGAGGGTTAAATGAGATAATGCACAGAAAGTACACAGTACAGTGTCTGGCATATTGTACATACTCAAATACTAATCACTATAATTACTGAAATAAATTATCTATAACTTATTTGTTCCTCCTACTCTTCCTGATGATGCCAAATATTTTTCAGCATTCTGGCTCAATGCCTTCGAAGCATGTTTGCATGGAACACTTTCCTAGTTGTTTTACGGGTGTTAACTTACAATGAAAGGCCTATTATTCTATAAATAGTTTTTTGGGTTTTTTTTTTTAAGGTATCTCTATAATTGATCTATCATGAATTTTGGGAGCAGAAAGCATAATAATGGAAGATAGTTGAAATTCCATGTAACTTTGCTGTGATTTAAAATACTGACTTAAATTAAATTGCTATTTAATCTACAGGTACATGAGTATAGCTAGCATAGAATTATAGAGCCAAAAGTACTTTCAATTCCTATAATATAAACCCTTTATTTTAGTTTTATATATTTGCAGATATCACTAGTTCATGGCATACTCTAGAGTGAACCAGGTTCCTTACTCTTCGTCCTTTTCTTTTCCATTACATGACACTGCCAAATTAACACTTACTTTGCCATTACTTTTATTTCTTGATCAAACTGTTGTTTTAGTTCTTCAATACTAATGTCAACCATCTGAAAAAATAAAATAGCATACTATATGTAATACAATACAATAACTCCAAAGATCCTAAAGCTGGAAGGGGGCTCAAGAGATCAGTTACCTGATCTCTCTTTCCTTAAAATAATAAGGTTTTATTGTTCCCATTTCACTGAACAACTGAGGTCTAGAAATAGTAATGATTTGCTCAAGTTCCACAGCTGGTGAGTGAAATAAAAAAAATACATAAATTTCACTGAGTTGTTACAAGAACAAAATGAAATAATATGAGACTTTACTGCATCAAACTTTGAAACAAAAATCTGGAAAACAGAAAACACAAGTAAATTTGAAATCAAAAAGGAAAACAAAACCTGCAAAAGCATTTGTAACATATATTGCAAAGAGTGACTCTCATTATATACACATGTATTCTATTGATTTTTTTTCTTTTTTGTTATTTTTCTATGGATATTTTAAGGATATAACAGCAGGTTCAGAATACAACAAATAAATAAATCAAAGGTGAAAACTTCAAAAGAAATGGGAACAAAATACACAGAAAAGAAAATTTCCAATCTCCTTTTTCTTAATGCATAGTTTATAAACTTTATTTTTAAATGGAAAAAGTAATGCAAACAAAGTTGTTTTTATAAAATTTTCTAAGTATCTTACCATTTTAATACTGATTATGCATGAAGCACTCTGTAGAGCAGGGCTTTTCAACTTTATTTTGTGAATTTCCCACAATTACACGTATGATTATGTGTATGTGTACATGGCTACATTTTTTTAGGGATAGGGCCCATAATTTTCAATGGATTTTTAAATGTTAAGAACTATCAGCTTAGAAAGGTGTTTGTTTAAAGACAATACCTACTGAAATAATATATTTCCTAAAGATTAACTTAAAACCTATTACATAGCATTAGGAAGCAACTCTTCCTTTCATTCTTTTTATTCCTGAAAATATAACTTACTGTTGCAAGTTTCTTCACTGCCACAGTTGTGTTGTGCACGTAGCCTTTATACACAACTCCAAATCCGCCCTCTCCCATTTTATTACCACCAACAGATATGGGTCGTTCATCGAAGTTATTTGTGACATTCTTCAATTCATAAAATGAAAAGTTGTAAAAATCTATAATAAGGTTAATAAAATAATAAAAAAATTGCTTAAACAAAAAAGAAATTTCTTTTAATAATTTCAATATTTTCTCATTTGAAGATTTCATATATACATAAATGTTTATAATTTTAAATTAGGCAAGATGGGAGAGGGCAAAACCATTTTGAAAATACAAATTTTAAGTCTGATTTTGAGAATTCTGTTTGTTGATCCTACCCTCCAAACACTGTAGTCACTCACCCAAAATTCTAGTAACATATTTGGGTGGGTCTAGTCTACCCACCCCAAACTCTAGTCATATATTTTATTTTTTAAAAAGTGATTCTTTCAAGTTATATAAATATTTACTTATTTTTTTTTCATAGCTTCTCTGGTTGTTTGCAAGTCCTATTGTCTCTAATCACTGATAATATACTAATTAATACAATGAAGATGGTACTTAATAAATCAGAAGAGGAAAAACCCACAAAAGAGCTACTGCCAGCGTGCCTCTGACTGCTGTATAAACAAAAGAAGGAGAGTTTCATTTTAAAGCAGTGATAGTCTTAATGACAAATCTACTAGTGGAAAGCACTGAAAACATTACTTACGTGTATCACTAACTTCTAAACTTTTATTTTCTGGACTTGAGGAGTCAGAGGGCGTAAAGTTTTGTTCAAAATTCTGCACAGGTCTCACAGATGTCCTGTCTTTGCCACAGAAAGGCATCTGCGTCTGCTGAACTGTTACAGCTTCTTTACAAGGCAGCTTGTTAATGGTTTTAGGGACAACATCTGTCAAATGAAGTAAGATACAAGTTGTTCTTCCATAAGAAAAAGTGTTTGTGAAAAAGTTAAACTAGAAACTTGGTTCATTTAACATCATTCCAGTTTCTACAGGGTGGCCCATATTTTCACAGCATACACAAGAAGCTACCTAGACAGAATCTGTAAGTTGTGATAAAGATGGATAGGGAGGGTAAGGCAGTGTTTTCAAAAAGTGGTCCATGAGCCACCTGCACCAGAGGCACTGAAGCACTTCTTTAAGGACATAGACCTTGAACCCAATTCCAGAATTCTGATTGAGCAGGTCTGCAATAGAGCCCAGGAATCAGCATGTATAAAAAGAATTCAAATGATTCTTATTCACAATAAAGGTTGAGAACCACTGGTGCAAATGGCATCAGTGAGGAAAAAGTAAGGTTATGAGGAAAGCAACTAGACACCAACACACTAGAATACAATCTATGGGAATCATGATCATAGAGTCCCGTCAGGATAGAAATTGAAGGCAAAAAAAAAGCAAGAGCTCAAAAGAATAATTACTTTCTTACAGCCTAAGCTAGATGCCTGAAGTCTGTATCCTTGTAAACTTCCTAGTGACACAAAATGACCTGACTTTAACAGCAGGATCAGACTCATTCATGAAGCTTTCATCACCTTAACAGCAGAGTCCACAGTGTCCTGTCTGGGGGCCTTATGACAGCCAGGACTCAAGCATTACAAAAATGGTCCATGTAACCTAAAACATGTGTACCCCCTTAATACTTTGAAATTTAAAAAAAGGAGTTGGGGAGAGCTGAAAGAATGAAAGGGACTCTCAAGTGTAATGTTTGTCTACTATGAGAAAAAAGTAAGCACAAGAAGAAATGTTTCTATTTCTGCCATTTGTATTTCCACTATAATTGTTGATATCCTGGGTCACAGTTTACCTGGGAGCAAAAGACTTGCAGGAGCAAAAAATTCATTTTGGACCAAAAGATCCACAAGATCACCAACTGTGCAATTTGTGGTACCCCAGTCAAAGAGTAATTCACAAGTGGGACTTTTTCCAGTTTGCAGTAATGCTTCAAATCTCCTTAAAAGCAAGTAACAAAGAAATAAAATTAGTCTATTGTCTTAGTTCATTTGTGCTACTATAACAGAATATCACAGACTGGGTAATTTATAAACATTAGAAGTTTATTTGGCTCACAGTTCTGGAGGCTGGGAAGTCCAAGATTGAGGGGCTGCATCTGGTGAGGGCCTTCTTGCTGTACCATGCCATGGTAGAAGGATGGAAGGGCAAAAGAACATGCACATATGGAAGCAAGAGAGAAAGCGAGAGGGAGGGGGGAGGGACAGACAGAGAGAAAAAAAGGGGGCTGAACTCATCTTTTTATCAGTAATCCACTCCTGAGATAACTAATCTACTCTGGCCACAAAGGGGACATATTCAAACCATAGCATCTATAAACTGAGTTCATATGAAAATAGAAATTGATCCCCCTGCCCCATCTCACTCACAGCACCTCCTATAATATTAAGGGAAATGAAAAGCAAATGAACAAGTAAGAATTACAAAGAGACAGGAAAGACAGACAGAAGGAAAAAAAGATGCCAAAGAGGAGAATAAAAGTTAACATTTACTGAGTATTTATTGAGTATTTACTTAGTGTGCTACAGGATGCACACACACAAACTTGTTCGAAGAGACTATAATTATCATACTAATAATCTACTAATGAGAAAGCCAGGCTTAGAGAGTTAATCAGCACCCAGCCACACAGCCAATACGATGAATTCAAGTAGAGATCCAAATTCAGATCTCACTTGACCTAAGGGTGTGCTCTCAACCTACTTAGCTATATTACTTCCTATATGACTTATTAACTCTGCTAGCTATACAATTTTAATAAATCGGCTTGCTTAATTAAATAAATAGAATATGTATAACATTAGGGAATTATTCCTTCATCTTAACTATATTTCAATTAAATTGAAGAAAAAACACAGATTCATTTCATCTCATTGCTTTAAAATTTGTTTTCAAAAGTACATTTAAAAACTTAACCAATATAGTTTTTCTGCTTTTCCTCTAAAGTCTTTATTTTGAAAAACTTCAACCTTACCAAAAATTGAAAGAATGATGTACAACCATTTACCCTTCAATTAGATTCACTAATGGAACAATGGATAAAATGTTGCCACATTTGTGCTCTTGTTCATGCTTTCTTTCAATCTGTGCCTCTGGCAGCAGGGGTTGGGGGGGGCGTGTTCTAGAGTGTAGGCCAGATGTCTTGGAGAATGTCTCATAGTCTAGATTTATCAAACTACTTTCTCACGATTAAATTCAGATTAAAATTTTTGCTAAGAATACTACATAGGTGATAATGTGCTCTTACCACCGTATCACATCCAGATGTACATAATGGCATTTTGTACCATTACTGGTGATGCTGAAGTTTGATCACTTGATTAAGATTTCTTCATTATAAAAGTACCATCCCCCTTCCTAATTCATAAGTAATTGGATAATATTTTGAAATCTTGTGCACATCCTGTTCACCAACATTTCACCTCATGCTTTTAGGCTCACCAATGAGCCTTGCATGAATCATTCACCGGTGGTTGCAAATTGGTAATTTTCTAATTCTATCATTCTTTTAATAATTATTTGCTGGCATTATTTTGTAAAGAAGAGCTTTTTCCTCCTACGGCCACTGCCCCAACTATCCTCCATAAGTTTTTAACAGTAATATCAACAAACTGTCTTTAAAAATTGGCTTACAAGGTTTCAACTGAAGTTCTTTCAAGTAATTTAAGACGTTCACGCTTCATATGAGGAAACACTTCCTGGAAGGACTACTATGGGAGCCAAGGTTTTAGGTTCTTTACCAAGTCAATGCCAAAAACCACAAATAAATTTCTTTTCCTTTTGTCACCCAAACCAAATTTTGACATAGGTTTTTTTGACATAAGTTTTAACTGCAGTGACTGATGAAAATAAAATCGGCATTTATATTTTAGACTAAATCAAGCAGAAATGAGTAAAGAGGAAAAATGGAAATTATCTGAAGATAGCATTGAAGAATCTTGACTAAGATCTAAGAATTCTATTCATAGATGTGTGTATACTTATAAACACTAACTTTAAAATGTCAATTTGAAAAATTCCCAAAATGCATTGTTAGAGTACATTAGAGATTCACACACTTCGAAGTTTAGGCTCCAGAATTTTATTGGAGAGTCTTACAATATTCCTATGCTCCTTCAACCTGGAAATGAGAAATATGAAGCAGAGTGAACTGTACTTGACTTGCAAAACAGAACCAGAGCAAAGGTGACAATCTTGATTCTAACCCAAAAACTTATTTGCAACATCACGATATTAGCCCAGGTGACGTATTGAGAAATGAAGCAAAAATTGCAAAAAGAGAAAAAAGGTTATTTATTACTATTATCTTCTCTATAGTAGAAAGGTTCACCTTCTAAACTGCAATATTCAACAGTATTTACATATATTTATCACTCTGGACTGTGATATAAAAATTTAAAAAGAAAAGATTTTTATGTTACCTTATATGAAACTGATTGTACCTATCATCGCCAGATGGTTTTTTAATAGATACAGCTAACTTCTTCCACCCTTCTTGAGGATCAATAAAGTCTGACAGCTGCCTAATTAGTCCAACATTGAGGCAGCGCACGTACGTTGATGATGTTATGGGTTTGCTCATCTTCTATTCCTAAAATATGGAAAATTTTCATTAAAATTTTACAGTAGTTTTAGAGATGACATCTGTAAGTTTATGTATCACACTTTGCTATATCATATGAAATGTTGGCAACTGATCATACGATAATAAAGGAACATTGCAAAGTTAACTCACTGATATCCTGAGAAGACGTTAAAATTATAATTTATTTTTCTAATTGTCCTACGGGTTTACTTTTTTTCACACCTGTAAATATCAATAAAAATTGGAGGACTTTTTTCTGACACTCATATTTTCCAAGCAAAATTTACGAAAAGCAGCAAAATGTTTACCTTATCAGAAAAGTTCCTGTGAACATATTCAGAAATCAAATCTATTAATAAAAGAAATTTATCTTTTAATTTGAACTTTTTTAAAATAAGTATTAATACTTATTTACTATTAAAAATTTATATAATATTCTTTGGTAGAAGTAAAAAAAATGTAATGAAATAATTTGTATAGCATTAAAAGACACTTACTTTTCACCTACCATGCTCTTCTTTGACTTCTGCACATTTTTGGATCCATGAGATCTGCCTGATAACAATTCATTCCCTACTAAGCCAAAATCCATGGTTCACCACTTTACTCTCTAGACAGAATTTTATTTCCTCAACCCCCTTTTTCTTCTACTACTTTACCCTGGAGAGCTGTAGCCAAGGATAAATCTCATAATTTATTTCTACATCAGAGCTTCAGAATACAGTGGTAGAGAATCAAATTAACTCAATTGACTGGTGTGCATACAAATTTACAGGAACCTTTTTTCCACCGGGACTTCCACCACTATTACTCTTTTTACTTGTCTTCTTTCATTATCCTTAATGACTATTTCATACCTTTACATCTCTCTACATGGTTTTTATTTGTTCTCCATGTCCCTTATTCTCAATAGGTGGTGATCTCTTCTTCCAATTAATCAAGAAAAATAGACTAAGATATTCTGTCAATTATTTCTGCTTTTCTTTAAGTTTTTATTTTAAAAATACAAATAATTTTTGGAGTAAATAATGCATTCATAAAGAACAAAATTCTAAGACTACAGAAGAATAAAAACCAAAAAGTCTCTCTGTATCCTAGGCTTCTATGATAGTATTCATTTTTTCTTTTTGGCCTTCCTTGATCACCACATCTAAGTAGGTCTACCTGCCCTATACCTAATTATCTTTCATCATCGTACAATGTATTTCTAATCATATATTTATTTGTTTACTATTTATTCTTTCTCATTAGATGTTAAGCTGAGTCCAGGGACCATGCTCATTTTATTCACTAATACTTAGCTAGTGGCTTGCATATCACAGATTTTGTTAGGTGTTTATTTTATGAATAAAGTATTGTCCAGTACCATAGTAGGTGATTTATGTATTTCATTTAATCCTCTCAGTGTCTAAAGCAGTTTTATCATTTCTATTTCACAAAGGTAATAAGTGAAAGATCTAGGACTTGAACTCAGGTCTGACTCCCAGATTCACCCACATGACATGATGCATTGTTGATGTTACTATCTTTTCTATAAAGACCATTCTTTTCCTTTCATTCATTCATATATTCAGCAAACATAAGTGAGGCTTTGTCCTAAGTGATGAGAGCACAGAGAAGAGTAAATTTTTGTTCTCAAGCTGTTCAGTCTGACAAGGAATACAAACAATTACAATGAGTGGTAAATGGTTGCAAGATAGGTACATTCAGGGTGTTCTGGGGCCCAGAGAAAGAATGTCACACAGGGGCAGTCTGAAGTAGGAATATCAAGACAGATTTGGTTGGAGTGGGAGGTTGAAAGGATGAATGAAAGGGAACGAAGATAAACCCCAGAGAAAATTCCACATAGAAGGAATAGCAAGGGAAAACGTAAGAGCACATGGCTTAGTCTCAGGCAAGGAGTTTGCAATGGCTAGACCATAGTATACATGTGATTAAATGAGAAGAGCTGAGGTTGTAGAGCAAGCAGGGCCAAATCATCATGTGCCTCATATGCTAAGACAAGGCGTTTAAACTTATACTAAAAGTTACAGGGGAGCCACTTCAAGACTTTAAGGAAGGCTGTTATATGATCTTATCTGGTTAATAAATATTCCTCTGGATAAAAAAATTATAGGAATGTATATTGAGGCAAGGAGACCAGTTTGAAAATTTCTGCAATAATCTAGGTGAGCAGAAATGAGAGACTGAAAAAGTAAAGGGTCAGGAATTGAGAATAAAAAGATTAAAAGATTTAGGAGGCCAAATGAAAAGAATTCCACAAAAAATCAGAAATTAGAAGAAAGGGAGAAAGAGGGAACAAAGAAAATGATTCCTGGGTTTTGTTTTGTTTTTGGCTCATGTTAAATGGGAAATATCTACTTCTGGTACCATCTAGGGAGTTGTCACCAAGTACCTATATATACATGGTCTGGAGCTTAGGAGAGAGGTTTCAGCAAAGAATGCTCACTACGTAGGTAGAGCATATAACACATACATGGTTGAAGCAATGGTAAAAATGAGGTTGCCTATTAGGAATGGTTAGAATGGAAAGGAATAAAGTGAAAGAAGAATTTTAAAAAGTACTGATGGCAGGAAGGTAAAAAGAAAACCAGGACACTAACACACAAGAGATTTCTAGAATGGGGAACAGGTTGGTACAAAAGACTCAGAGAGGTCAAATAAACACTGATAGGTATGTTAGATTTGAAAACCAGAAGGCCACTATTGACTCAGGAAGAGTTGTAGTGGCAAAAATTGATGGCAAAAATTGATTGGCAATGGCAAAAACTGATTTTCCAAGAAGTCTGACTATGAAGGCAGGTGGAGTGGGGGGAAGGAGGGGAGAGGAAGAGGGAGAGAGAGAGAGAGAGATGTTCTGAAACTTAGTTTCAGGACCCTTTACCCTCTTAAAAATTCTCGTGGATCCCAAAGGGCTCTTGTTTATATTGATTATATCTAACAATATTTACCATATTAGAAAATGACACTGAGAAATTTTTAAATTACTTATTCCTAATTCATTTAAAATAATAAATGCATTACATGTTAGCATGTATAATATATTTTAATAAAAATAACTATATTTTCCCGGAAATCAGAAGAGTGACATTGTTTTACAGTTTTGCAAATCTCTTTAAAGTTTAACTTAATAGAAGACAGCTGAATTCTCATATCTGCTTCTGTATTCATTCTGCTGCAGTATGTTGTTTTGGTTGATGTAAATGAAAAAAAATCTAGCTTCACACAGACATAAGCTGCCATGTAGAATCTGACGCTGTATCAATGAACTTGCACATTAAAATCTGATGCATTCTGAATGATTCACTTACCCGTATATGATTTTGACTGTATAAACTTCCCGAAAGAATCTTGGAGACACCAACTACACTTTGAGAACTGCTAGTGTAAAGGTTTAAGACGTAACTGATTGGCAATACAAATGGGATGGTGAATAGAGTATAGATGAAGAAATCAGCCTTGAATAGAAGGAAACTTCTTCTGAATCTAAAAAGAGGGAAGCAGAGGTGTGAATACAGATATATTTGAAGAGAGAGGGAGAATTCCCACACAGTGTTATTTTCTCTGTGAAACAGGAAGTGGAAGTCATCTAGGGCTAGGTAAAATAATTGCCCAAGAACCTTAAGGGCCACCTAGTAAATGTCTGCTGTTCCTGTAAGCCCAACTCAAAAGGCACTATTGACATTCCCTGATAGTCATCTCTTTTGGTCCAAAATGTCACCCCATCTTTCTTCTATTATTATATTTTATTGTTTATGCGCCTGCCTTCTCTGTTAGACAGTATGCTCTCCTGGGCAGGGATCCAACCAAATTCACTTTAGCAGCTACTTAAAACATTAGTGATGAATGAAAGACTGATTTTTTTTTTTAATTAAGAAATTTTATCTACCTAGGAGCAGTTGCTCTCTTCAAGTTATTTTTCCTTATTTATTAAGATTCTTCTCTCTGTAAAATGTACAATGTAACTGTCAAAGCTACAAAAGACAGAACTGCTTAGTAATCCTAAAAACTACAGCTAAAATACAGGGAATTAAGAATAAAAACAGACTATCTTAAGGCTAGGGCTACATTTTGGTAGCTCTCCTGCACCCAGATTTCTTGCAGAAGTAAAGGTGTAGGGATGCCAGGAAAAGGAAGGCCCTTTGACAACTTCTCCATACATATGTGTCCAAAAGTTCAAAATCCCAGAAATTAAAGTTTTAATTTAAACATAACTTCATAAACCACTTCCAACCACACACTTGGATGAACGTAAGCCAAAATATTAACAGTGGTTATCCCTTGGTGATGATTTTTATGGTAGTTTTGTTTTCATTTTGTTTTTCAATAACGAAAATAGACCATGTAGAAAAACTTAAAAAGTGTCGCCATTTTCAAACTGTTCAAGATTTTACTTTAGCACACTTAGGATGAATAGAAGTGGAACAGGATACATTGCTTACAAATAAATAAATATCTTCATGATTGTTTTCTCACACCATTAAATCTCATAGCAAAGGAAATCCATTCATATTTTCAAATAAGACAAGTCAGACAAGTACACAAGGTGGAGTGGCAATTGAGAAGTATACTAAAATCAGTGTTTGTGGAACCCAATGCCTTCCCACACATGTTCATGTTCTCAGAGCACTATGCCTGACACAGGAGTGTAAAAAATTCTTGTCAAATGAATCAATGAAGTTTTAAGACTGTGCTTCCTTAGCACTCTGATCAGTGGAAGAGATTGTACAGAGGTGGAGGGAAGACAGACTTCGAGGTTGCATGGGCTTGGGTTCTAATCATAGGCAACTGTGATCAAGGCTAGTAAACCAATTTCTCTGTATCTTGGCTTCTTCATCTGAAAAACAGAGATAGTAATACCTAAGAATTGATTTAAGAATTAAAATCAACAAATACAAAGGGCCTAATCTTGTCACATACTAGGTGGTCAAAAAAAGAAGCAATTATTTTCTGGCAGAAGTTATTCTTGTATCAGGTATTTTTTTTAAAAAAAGAAATGTGTTGAGTTGTATTTAAGCTCAATTTTCAGACTTGTGGTGAGGGGTTACAATTGTGGAAAGGGTACAAATAAGAGATCTGAGAATATAGCTAAGTTTTTTAGGTGGTGGCAGTCTTATTTTATCAACCACAGTAACTTTCATGTATTTAAAACATTTCTAAAGCATATTATTCACTTCCATGTGTTCCTAGAAAAATATGCTAAATAGCCATTAATCTTTATTTTTGGATACTTCAATATCCTTATGAACAAAAGCTGGTGATACCTTCCAGACCTATTAAAGTATACAGGGCTGCCTTTCTCAAATTGGGATATGTGATAGTGTGCCATAAATTAAACATAAAATATCTTTTTCAAACACTGATTTAACTCAATGGTAAGTAATTGTAAATGCTTTGAATATATTTTAGAAAAACATATCATTCATTCACCAAATATCTACTGAGTGTCTACTTTGTGCTAGATATTATCCCAGGCCTCTGGAGACCATTAAGGAAAATTAGAAAAGGAAAAAAGACCTGACCTCATGGAGCTTATATGGAGAAAGACAATCAGCAAATAAACTCTATAGTATGTTAGATGGTGCCAAATAGAATAGACCGCCCCCCAAAATAGAGAAGGGGTTGTAATTTTAAATAGTATAGTCAGAGTAAGCCTCAATCAGAAGGTGCCATTTGATTAAATGTCTGAAAGAATGAGAAAGCCAGCCACTGAGATGTCTGCGGGAGAAGTTTCTGGGCAAAAGGAATAGTAAAGGCAAAGGTTGGAAGTGGGCCCACTGAGAAACGTCAAGGAGATGGTGGCACTGCAGAAGGGGGAGCAGGTAAGTAACAGGTGAGGTCCGAGAGGTAAAGGGGTCATGTCTCCCGGCACCGCATAGCCTTTCTATTGACTTTGTTTACCCTCTGGATGAAGTTTTCAGAAGAGAAGAGACAAGCTCTATACTCATGTCTTAAAAGTCTACTGGGGCTGCGGAGAATCAAGGACGCTGGAGTAAGGACAGACGAACAGGAAAAGAGCGTTAGGAGAGTGTCCCAATAATCCGGTGGGAGGCTGGAGGCTTGGACTAGGGCGGTGGCAGAGCATGGGCAGAAGTCCAGGGGATGCTGGACAGATTCTGAGGTACAGCCAATAGGATCCTATGTGCTGATGTGGAGAGGGAGAAGACAGCACCGGGGTTTTCCGTTTGAACAAGTTTCCTGACATTAACTGTGATGGAGAAGACCGTGGAAGCAGGAAGTCTGGCCAGGAGCTCAGTTTGGACAGGTAAAAAGCAAACTTCAAATGAATGCTTCGCACGAAAACAGGAGAACAGAAGAAATCTGAACTTTCTAACAGACCTCTTCAAGGATTGCTCCCAGAAAGGAAAAAGGCAGATTTTAATATCCTCTTCTTACAGGCGCTTTGGGCAGATAGGATTTTGAAGCACTAACAGTTCCCATTCGAAATGGCTGAAAGTGCTTTCTCAGGGGTTGCTTTTATCCTTTCGTTTCCTCTCTCACTTCCAAGCTGTCAGGGACATACCCCCCACCCCCCATCTGTTAATGTACTTATCTGACCCTGCAACCCCTCCCCATTGTCTAATTCTCGGGAAACTCGGAAACCGGAGAAACACGCTAATTAGAATCGCGTGGAGGCTCCGAAAGCTGTCCACGCGACAGGCATCTCTGCCAGGTGCTGGCCTTACTTCCTGGTTCTGAGGAAAGGAGATCTCATTTCGTAAATGGGCTCACGGAACACACAGCCTCGGAGGCGAGAAACCTGAGGCGAGGTCCGACGACGCCCCAGAATGGCTGGCTGACTCCCCTCCACGCCTCAGGCTCAGTCTTAGATTCATCCCCAGTCCGACGAACTTCTTGCTTCCTAGGGACCCACCCAACTTCTCCTGGAGCGAGCTCCGCCCACGCAACCTACTTCCTCTTTAACTTTTTCTCACTGATGAAAAGGAGATTTTTGTTCCGCAACGGTCTCCTACAACCCGGGAGCAGACACGGACCTCGGAAACCTTCGATGAAGGAGGCGCGCAGCCGGGAATCCCTTACCTTCCCGGGCGCGGGGCGCGAGGCGCGGGGTGAGGGCGGGGCGCCGCCCGGCGGACCGAGCCGGCGAAGAACGAAAGCACTCGGAAGACCCGGACGGGGCGGGACCAACCCTGCAGGCCCCGCCCCGTCCTTCTCGTCACGGCCTCCGTTTATCTTGGCACCTCCCAGTGGCTCCACGAAGTGAGCAATTCCTGGTCTTGCGTAGGGCACTTCTTTACGTGGGAGTCTGCTCCTTTAAATACGCCACTGTCGGCGGATAAAAAAATTTAAGGCTTCCGGGCATGCGCACAGCGTTGAGGACGCCCTTCATCTGGACCGAGGTAGACCGGGTCGAGTTTCCAGCGCCGTGTGAGGATTGTATATGAAGTGTTGACAAGGTCGGCGTTAAGGATCCCAACCGTTTGTCTCCAAAGAAGGGCGAAGTGAGCTAGTGTCGTGCCTTGGGGCGGGAGTGGTTGGGGAAGGGAGAGGAAACAAGTAGAGCTGCTGGGGATACCTTTGGACGTTTCGGAAGGCAGTGCCGCCTTAGTTTTGCGGAGTGGTAGCTTCTGCAGGAGTGGGTTCCACAGAGCTTGGGGTATTGATGAAGGAAGAGCATCAAGGAAAAGGAGCTACTTTTGTCCATTTCTAACGCCTTCCCAGCATTCCTAATTCCTCAACCATGGGCCAGCCCATCTACCCTCTACCCGGCACTCTCGTCAGCGGACTCTTGCAGGGAAACACTGCAGCTTCATACTTAATGCCATGTGGGCTCCTTGGCAGCCCTCCGGTTCGGTTCCACTCTTACTACGTTTGGCTGGAATTCCCTCACTGTTACTTTCTCCTCAAGTTCCCTACCTTTTTCACCAGCGTAGAATGCCTTCGTATCTTCCTCCTTTTTCTGGGGAAAGAAAAGATAATTATTCTTTCAAGGCAAGTCCCTATAGCTGTGCTCATGATCACATTGTTTTTCAACTCCAACTCTCACTCCAGCAGATGCATCCTGCTTAGGTTGTTCATCAGTGTCATCTTACTAAAGCACCTTTTTGGATTATGTCACATTTTATTCAAACACCTCCAGTGGTCCTCCATTGACCACCCAATAGATTCTAAGTTCTTGACGGGACATTCAATGTCTTCCATAGTCTGGCATCAATCCAGCTGTATTTTCCAGAACTGTACTAACCCCCCGCCCACTGTTCTGTATCTAGGCTGCTTATTTTTCTCTCACACATTGTGTATTTTGTTTGTACATTAGTTACGATGTCTCTAACTCATCTCTATCTCTTGAACCATTTCAAGAACTTAGATGACCACTTCTTGCTTTATGCCTCTCATAATTATCATGGGCAAAAGTGATGTCTTCTTTCTTCCACTTCACTTCTGCAGCTCTTATTTTGAACCAGTTTCATTTATTCAACAGTCAGTATTGATTGCAGACCTACTATGTTCTTGACACTACTCTAAATGTGGGATTACCATTAGTGAGTAAGGCAGACAAGGTTTCTGCACACATAGAGCTAACTTTCTAATTGGGGGAGATAGACAGTAAATGATAAAGAAAAGCATACACTAGAAATGCAATGCAGAAAATTAAATAAGGTTTTGTGAAAGAGGTTGCAGGATCCTATAGATTATTGGTCAGGAAAACCTCTGAAGGTATGAATCTTAAAAAATGAAGCAATATGATTGGGGAACAATTTAAGCAGTAGGAACAGTTAGCATAAAAGTACAGAAGAAGGCAAATATAGCTAGAGTATAGTGAGTAATAAAATGTGCAAGAGAAAGGGTCCAGAATCTTAGATATTTTTGGAAACCAAGCTAAGTAATTTGGGTTTTATTATAAATGTAATTAGTTCAAACCAGGTTATGATATGGTTTAATTTAGCTTTTAAAACACCATTCTGGCTGCTATGTGAAGTTTGGACTACAGTGGGCTAGTAATAGAAGCAGGAATTAGAGACCTTCATGATATTTAAAAATTTTTGGAATGGAAGTTTTAAAGTTGAGTTGATGAAGGACAATGGGAGTGATCAGAGAATCAGATGCTTAAAGTTGATACAGTTTTTAGAGATGAGAAAGTCAAAGTGATGCCCATGAGAGTGGATGACAAAGATGAAATGGAGATGGGAGGCTGAGGTTGAGATCGAGGAACTGAGGGAGCAAGATGTGACATGGATGGTCCATATGGATGACCACAAAAGTCATGCTGGATAAGAAGATAGTGAGCCAGAGGTCATGAATGAATGAAGAGTCCTCAGGGGATCCAAGACAGGATCGCAGCAGATGGTAAAGCCTGATGGCATGATCTTCAAAGGAAGTGGGATTTTTGGAGGTAGTAGAAAAAGAAATGTCTTGGAAGGAGCAGTGGCAAATGCAGAAAATATTTATGGCCTCCAGGTCCTAAGACAGATTGGGTGTGAAACTAAAAATAGCCTTCACTTGAGAAGACTAAAGAAGCAGAAACCTAGGGAAATAGCCAGATTTCAATCAAGGCAAGAAATCGAGGGAACTTTGAGGGAAATTAAGGAGTTAAAGAAAATAAATATATCTCTGTATATTCCCTTGGAAATTGGGATGTAGAGAATTTTCTGTGATTTCTACATGATACAATGGAAAGGATTGAGAAGGGGGATGGTTTGCTAAATTGGTTCAGATTAGTAGGATACATTGCAAAAATGGGTTGAAGGTCCAGATAATGATAAATTACCTGGGGAGTGTGGGTAACACAAAGAGCTGAGTAGTATGGACCCCCTGGGCAGTTTGTCTTTCCTGTAGCTCCATGTCGTACGGTAGCTGTGGGTTGTGTGAAAAGTTAGTGAAGGCTTTCTCAGAGTACCAATCTGTGGTATACTGCTTCAAAAAAGCTCTGTAAGGGTTTCTTCTCTCTGATGCCAATGATACAGTTGGAATTTTCTGCTGAATCAATCTCAAAAGTTTCTATCTGTCCCAAAGGGGGCTTTAGAGAAGGCTTAAAGTCCAGGACTAACTTAAGCATACCTTGAAATGTAATCAAATTGCAAGTTGGTATTTAGAACTTCATTCACCTCTCAATTTAGACCATTCCTGTCTTCTTGTCTCCTCTTCTGTCTCTAACCTCTAATATATAAAAATCTAGTCACAAATTCTCTGAAATTAGCTGCAAATTTTAGGCTCCAGGGATGAGGTTTGGACAAGTCATTGTAAATAGTCCAATGTTTTCATCTCTTCTTTGTGGGCCTACAAGTGGTTTTTTTTAAGATAAACTTAAAATTGACCCATTTTAATCCTGAACACTAGATGGAAGCCTGGAGTGAAGGTTCAAGTTACAAATCACTAGTTCTACCAGAAGTAGTTTGCCTATTAATTCTTCTTGGTATAGGAGAGTCAAAGTACACATGATACATTATCGTAAGTTATTAATGTCATTTAAAAGGACTCAGAATTAAAAAGGAGACAATTAAAAAAATCCTGCAAACTTATTTCTATTTTGTTATCCACAACTTCCCTTTCTGGTAACTGACTGCCTCTTTGTTTCTTTTGTAGGCATTACTATTTAAGAATGGAAGAGGATACAGATTATAGAATCAGGTTTAGTTCTTTGCGTTTTATTAATGATCATGTTGGATTTCATGGCACTGTAAAAAGCTCACCAAGTGACTTTATTGTTATTGAAATTGATGAACAGGGACAGTTAGTTAATAAGACCATTGATGGGCCTGTTTGTGAGATTAGTGAAATACAACCTGAGCCAAATAATTTTCCCAAAAAACCAAAACTAGATCTTCAAAATCTATCCTCTGAAGATAGAAGTAGCCAAGAAGTTAATTCTTTGGCTAGGTGCTCTGATAGTGACCCACATCATCAGTCTGGTTCTGAAAAGGAAGATACTGTTAATAACGGGACTTCCAAATGTGAAGAAAAAGCTGATGTACTAAGCCCCTTTTTAGATGAAAAAATGAATGAGTTACTGAATCGTTTTGCCTGTGATATAAAAGAGAAGTGGCTTTCTAAAACTGAGTTAAATGGACCATCTCCTGAATTCTCAATAGGCAGAATCCATGACAAAAACCAGAGGGCTAGTTTACATAGTGCTATTAGACAGAAATTTCCTTTTTTAATGACTGTAGGAAAAAACAGTGACATTGTTGTAAAACCAAATCTTCATTATAAAGAACTCTGTCACTTAGTATCTGAAGAAGAAGCATTTGAATTTTTTAAATATTTGGATGCAAAGAAAGAAAATTCCAAATTTACCTTTAAACCTGAGGCAAACAAAGACCACAGAAAAGCTGTCCACCATTTTATCAACAAGAAGTTTGGAAACCTTGTGGAAACCAAATCTTTTCCTGAACTGAAATATAATGCCAATAATCTAAATGTGGTGATAACAGTAAGATTTCGGGAAAAAGCACACAAGCATGGGAAAAGATCTGTTCCTGAATGCCAGAAAAGAAAAGATATATATACAGGTAATTTAATAAATCATCAATATTTTCTTGGATAAGTTTAGTTAAATTTAAAATTATATGAAAGCTGAATAATTTCGAATGAATTGAACAGACTTGCCTAGAGAAATATTAGAAAGAATGTGTGCTTTACATGTAGGGAAAGGGGTTCCTGATAAGTGATTTAAGCAGCTCTAGGAATTCTTATTTATTCTGTTACTTAGTGGAAGGTAATGCCTTTCAAATTACATTAAATGTAAAAATTAGCCTTATTGATGAAAGTATGGTTAACACAGGCATTTACAGTTAACATAATCACAAATGTGTAAAGTTGAAGCAGTTATATTGTGTTTAGTAAATTTTTATCGAAGACAAATGTTGATTTTATGTTTTGAAAGTCATCTTAATTAAAATTGAGTGTTTGGAGATAAGAATATATTTGCTGTACTGGGGACAGTAAAGAGAATACTTTGTGTACACAAGGTAGGGAACCTGAAAACTTGGTTCTGTCAGTCCTCTGGAGAAAATATGCTCAAACTCTAGCATGCATTAGAATCAGCAAAAGGTCTTATTAAAACAGGTTACTGAGCCCTGTTCCTAGTTTCTGATTCAGAAGATTTGGCGTGGGGCTTTCACAAATGCCCAGGTGATGCTTTGCTGCTAGTCTGGGGCCAACATTTTGAGAATCACTATTTTAGGGGATATGTTTAATTCTTAGGATGAACTCTCACTGTACAAGTCCAACTGACCAGGTTTAATTGGCCTATGCCCTACTTGAAGGATGGGAAGTGTTTCAGATGATTGTTTTATAAATTTATTTAGCAAAGCACTTTAAGATGAATCCAGCAACCCAAATTTGCACAGATATGTATGGCATGGAAACAGGATTATGCTATGAAGGGACCACAGGTATAAATGAAAAGAGTTTAGACCTTGGAGCTATGTGGGTTTGATTTCACATTATGACTTTAGTTCACAAAAAGATTTACTAAATTTTTAATATCATTAAGATTTGACTCTACAAATGTAAAAATGGGAAGAATAATACCATGAGCAAGTTACTTAACAATTCATAACTTTTGGTTGTACTTGAAAAATGGGATAATAGAAAAGCCTAACTCATAATTATATTCTAAGGATTAAATGAAATGATTAATGAAATTGTTTAGTATGTAATAGTTACTTAAACATCTTTTTTCTTCCTGGAAATTTCTGTATGGTTGTCTATATATTTACACACACACACACACACACACACACACACACACACGTGTAAAGTATAGGACTTGACACATTAGGCATGTAACAATGTTAACAGATAAATCTATTTTCAAGGAAACAATACTAGCTTTACATGTAGTGAAGGGAATTGCTGATGAGTGATTTCAGCAGCTCCAGGAATTCTTGATTTTTAAAAAATTTTTTATTTTTAATTATTGTCATATAATAATTGTATATATTTATAGGGTACATGTGATGTTTTGATATAGGCATACAATGTGTATTAATCAAATCAGGGTAATTGAAGTATCCATTACCTCAAGCATTTATCATTTCTTTGTGTTAGAAACATTCCAATTCTAGGAATTCTTATTTATGCTATTTGAAATTCTAACAGTATTAATTTGGGTTAATGAGTCAAAAAATTGTTGAAACATTATATATTAGTTTAAATTAGTTTTTTTAAAGTTGTGACTATTTGGAAGGATATGTTAAAAGGAGGATTTGATGGTTTACCAGAGGCAGTATGAAGATGCTGGGATACCTTCAAGTCTAAGAACAACAAAAAAGACAAAGATAAATTTTGCCTAGCTTATATTTTATGTAGGCAACCTTGTAGAGGAATCAAAACAACTCATATGAACATATTTAGTAAGTAGACTTATGTAAAAAATAGAACACTTTGGAAAAAAAAATATTGATTCCAGAATTTTTCTGCTTCCCAAATGAAAACTCCATACCCATTGAACAATTCCTCCTTCCCCCTAGCTCCTAGGAACCACTATTTTGCATTCTGTCTGTGAATTTCACAACTCTAGATTTCTCATATAAATGGAATCATACAGTATTTGTCCTTTTACAATAGTCTTATTTCACTTAGCATAATGTTTTCAAGGTTCATCCATATTGTAGCATGTGTTAGAATTTCTTTCCTTTTTAAGGATTAATAATATCCCATTGTAAGTATATAACATATTTTATTTTTCCTTTCATCTGCCACTGGACTGGATATAATGGTCAATAATGCAAGCATGATCCTTGCTTTGGAAGCATTCAGCCTTGAAACCTAACAAGAATTTGAGGGAGAACTGCACATGTGATGTGATTTCTGAGGCTAGGTCATAAAAAGTATTATACTTTTGTCCATTTTTCTTGGATTGCTCACTCCGGGGAAAGCCAGCTGCTTTACTGTGAGGGTGCTCAAGCAGCCCATTGGAGAAGAACTGAAGCTTCTCACCAACAGCCAGCACCAACTTTCCAGGCGTATGACTGACCCCCTTTACAACTAGAGGCAGTTCCTTTCAGGCTTTTAAATAATTACAGTCCCTCCCAGACACATCCAACTGCAACCTCTTGAGAGAGCCTGAACTAGAACCACCAAACCAAGGTGCTCCTGAACCTGGATTCCTCCTCTCTGTGCCATGTATGGTCCAGAATGTACTTCTAGGCAGAAAACCAGGGCATTTTAGGATTCATCTTATTTGTTTTTCTTTTGGATCACAGTTCTGTGGTACCTCTTCTCCAGGCTCTAAAAGCAGCTGTTCCATACATTTTCTCCAGTTTTATATTTGTTTATAGTGGAGGTCATCTGGTATCAATTACTCCAATATGGCTCAAAGCAGAAGTCTCCAAAATTGAATTTTAAAATTTAGTATAGTTGATTTTCTTTTTAACACTTCATTTAAGTATTTAAGTATTTAAGAAAATGTTATAAATCTTATAAATTAAACTTATAAATTTAGTGGCCTTTAAGTTTTGTAAAAGTTTCCAAATTGCTTACTAACTTAAATAGGAGTCATTGTAAAATGACAAATTTAAATCAATTAAATATTTTTAATTGTAACTACACATCTCATTCTCTTAAACGCTCAAGTTCATAAACTTTTACGTAGATATAGGTTAACACAATAATATCATGGATTTGATTCTCTTAAATATTTCTATACTAAATTCTAAGTCTTCATGGATAAAAGAAATACTTATGTACCCAGGCTACTGTCATCACCAAACTGATATGTCAATTTGTAGATTCCTTCTTAGCCTCCCTTAGCCTCCCTCCTGAGCTTCCCTAATGACGTGTACAAGATTGTCAGAGAGAACTGCTGCTGCTGTTGGATCTTCAAGATGAATAGAAGTATGGCAAATAATAAATGGAGGGAACACATATTTTAGACAGAGGGATTCAAGTGTGCAAAAGTGCAAAACTGTGGAAGGCTATAGTCTATCCAGGGATTGCAAGAAGATCTCTGTGTCAGGATTATAGGATATATGAATGGAAGTGGTGCATGTAGAGACTGGAAAGGTAGAGTTGGGCCAGATATGAATAACACGTTAAGGAATCTGGATTTTTTTCTCTGTAAGCCTTTAATGAGCCAAGCAGCATTTAAAAAAATAAGGGCTGGCCGGGCGCAGTGGCTCACGCCTGTAATCCTAGCACTCTGGGAGGCCGAGGTGGGCGGATCGTTCTGAGCTCAGGAGTTCGAGACCAGCCTGAGCAAGAGCGAGACCCCGTCTCTACCAAAAATAGAAAGAAATTAAT